>JASPKZ010010153.1:0-123918 GCA_030220185.1 Diploptera punctata
AGAGAGAGTGTATTTATATCATAAAAAATAATGCCTGAACCGGGATTTGAACCCAGGACCTCTAACTAATGGTTCAAATCCCGGTTTGAGACATTAATTTTTCTTTTCTTGACATATTTTGCTTTCATTGCTTAATGTCAAAATATTCCATTGTAACATCGATATATAAATATATATATGATTAAAAAAGTTTCTTGGGTTTTCCGCGTCATGGATTCAGGGTCGGCCTCTAGCCACTGATTCCGACGTTTCGGCATGATCCACATGCCATTATCAAAAATCATTATATGTGGATCATTCCAAAACGTCGGAATAATGGCCAGAGGTCGACCTCGAATCCATAACGCGGAAAACCGAAAAAAACTTTCTTACTCATAGTAATTATGCCCGAGGACAGGTCTTTCACTGCAATCATAGCATTTTCATGCTATGCTTTGCAGTTTTACTAGGGAATTGTACGTGTGGTAGCTTCCCGTTGCTTTCCACACCGGGAAGGATGATGATGGTAATGGTAAGGATGATAGTGATGGCCGGATGATTTTCGGGGACCGTTGGGCCCTAAGCGTCCTGATATTTGTCTTACAGGTGAGGAACCCCCAAAAAATACCTCACCCAGGAGCCTGTCCCGACCGAGAATCGAACCCGGGCCCACTGCGCGACAAGGCAGCACGCTACCTCGAGACCACAACGGTGGACATATATATATATATATATATATATATATATATATATATATAGGCCTATATATATCATAAAAAATGAATGCCTGAACCGGAATTTGAACCCGGATCCTGGACCTCTAACTAAAGGTTCAAATCCGGGATTTGAACCCGGGCCCGGGACCTCTAACTAAAGGTTCAAATACCGGTTGAGGCATTAATTTTTCTTTTCATTATATATTTTGCTTCCATTGCTTAATGTCAAAATTCAATTGTAACATCCGAATATATATGATTAAAAACATTAAGCACTGTCAAACTTGAGCAAAAAAGTTCAGGAATGAGAGTACCAATTGGAGATGGATCAACAGATACAATATATACACTGTTATTTGCGGATGACCAGATAATAATTGCTCAAGATGAAGACATGGAGTTTATGTTCAGAAAATTATTGGACGAATACGGTAACTGGGGTATGAAAATAAATTTAGAAAAAAATATATTTATATGGGGTGTGGAGCCGAAACCGAAAATTTGATATTAGAAGATGAAAAGGGGTATATTAGAGGATGTGAAGAATTTGAATATCTGGGAGTAAAATTAGATAAAGAGGATAAACAAGAAAGTGATATTAAGAACAGAATAAATAAAGGTAGAGCAGTATAACAGCAAATGATGAATGGAGTCTTATGGAACAGACATATAACCAGGAAAAAATAAGTTACAAATATGTAATTCAATAGTGAGAAGTACTGTCACATATGGAGCTGAAGTTTGGAAATTCAATAAAAACTTAGAACAAAAACTTATGTCGATGGAAATGGATTTCTTGAAAAGAGCAGCAAGATGTTCAAAATTAGACAACATAAGAAATGCTGTCTGTCATAAGAGAAAAAATGAATATTGGTTATTCAATAGTAGATTATATACAATATAAGAAATTAAATTGGTATGAGCACGTACGACGAATGCAAGAAGAAAGATTACCCAGGAAAACATTGGAATGGTGTCCACCTGGAAGAAGGAAGAGAGGAAGACCTCGAAACTCGTGGATGCAGGAAATAAGAACTGGAATGAGAGCAAGGGGACTGGAGGACATGGATTGGATGGAAAGAGACGAGTGGAGAAGAAAAATAAAACTTTAGGCACAGAAAGATGTGTAATCATTAAAATTCTGTATATAAATAAATAAATAAATAATAATAATAATAATTATTATTATTATTATTATTATTATTATTATTATTATTATTAGTAGTAGTAGTAGTAGTAGTAGTAGTAGTAGTAGTAGTAGTAGTAGTAGTAGTAGTAGTAGTAGAGTAGTAGTGGTAGTAGTAGTAGTAGTATTAGTATTATTATTATTATTTATTATTATTATTATTTTGTGTTATAGATTCTTGTAAGAAAACCAGAGGGAAAACGCCCAGTCGATAGACCAAGAATGAGGTGGGAGAATAACATTAACTATGATTTGAAGGAAGTAGATTATACAGGAAATTATTGGAAAACTTTAGCTCAGGATAGGGATGTATGGATAGCTTATGTCCTGAGGTCATGAACCTTCGGGTTCGATAGTGCCAGTGAGTTAGTTAATTTTCGATTCATCAGCCTCGGTGGTCTAAGAGTTAAATTCCTTGCCTCTGGTCCCGAGGGTCGCGGGTTAAAACCCGGCAGGAATCGATAGATTTTTATTAAAAAAATCAAAGGGACAAGTCCTCCGGGAGGGACTTCCTGCGAGTCTGAAGATTTTCGGGCTCGTGAAATCCTCAAGCCTACATAAGACCCTCTGAGCAAAATTTAATAGGTATTTCCTATCCAAGTATAGGCCTACGTAGTCGTCTATTATATAGGCCTATTTCTTTGTGGTTACGAGTTATTCATCGCTCGTTGACATTGTAGGAAAACAAGCGTAACTAAATAGGCTTGGTAAAGTAACTCCCACAAAAGAAGCATTCCAAGTGGGGAAGTATGGAAACAGATGGATATTCTCAATTGAAATGATAGCTTCACAAATAATTTTTGTCCCATTTAAGCTGATAATCTAAAATAATTCCAAAATACTTGACTAGCCTTTTTAGGCCTGAAGAAGAAAGGTGAAATTATTCGAAATAACACAGCATTATTTTAATGGACTTCGACAAGGTTGTCCTCTTTCGCCAATACTTTTTAATATATATTTAGATGATAACATTAGTACATTGCAAACTTCTTTAGATGAACATTTTATGATAAACGGTACGAAAATGAACTGTCTTTTATTCGCAGATGACCAGATCATTGTAGCTTCCTCAGAAAATCAACTACAAAGATCAGTTTACAAATTATGGAAACTAATAAACGATTATAATTTAAATATATCAACAGAGGAAACAAAGTCAATGGCATTTATTGGAACTCAGCATAAAAGGACAAAAATTGTAATTGGAGCAAACATAATTGAACAAGTAACTTGTTTCAATTATCTGGGATGCATGATATCGTACCAGCAAATTTGGACATGGAGAAGAAATTAGGGAAATTTCAACAGATATATGGTTCAATAAGAAGATATTTGAGAAATAAGACCACAAGGGAAACTCAATTAAATTTTACAAAACAGTAGCCGTTCCAACATTAACATACGGGTCTGAGACTTGGCCTTTAACGATCTCTGATAAAAATAAAATTGAGACAATAGAAATTAAATTTCTCAGATCAGTTGCAGGTGTATCTCTAAGAGATCAAAAGAGAAGTCAAGATATCAGAGATGAACTACAAATCTATAATATAAATGAGAAAATACACACAAATAAACGTAACTGGTTTGAACATATACAAAGAATGCCAAATAATCGTTTATCAAAACAGTTGCTTCATTATAGGCCTCTAGGCCGAAGAAATGTATGAAGACCAAAACGCCGTTGGAAGGAGGACCGACGCCTGCGGCATGTAGTGCGCCGGGGAGCGGAACGGGCCACAGGCCCATACCTTGAAGATGATGATGATTACTATTTTATGGGAGTGAAACTTGGGTAATGACCAAAAAATTACAAAATAGAACTCAACACGTATAAATGAACTTCCTTAGAAGAACAAAAGGCTGTACAAGATTGGATCGGATAAAGAACGAAGCTATAAGAACAGAGTTAAACATATATCCATTGAATGATAAAATCAAAGAATATAGAGATAAATGGTTTAGAGATGTAGAAAGAATGAATGTAACAAGGTTACCAAAAGCAGTATTTAACTACAAGCCAAGAGGTTCAAGGAATGTAGGAAGCTAGTGAAAAGATGGTCAGAACAACTTTGAGGCGGAACAGGCAATTTGCCTAACCCACGAAGTGAAGAAGAAGAAGAAAAAGAACACAGCAGGAGCTAACTTTTTTTTAGTAGTAGTTTTAAGTATGTATACTGAAAAAAAACATTTAATTCACTTTCCAGCACAAATACCGGAATTTTTCCATTAGAAAAAAAAACACAGTAATATATTTTAAGATTTTACAGCATATTACCAACTGTAAAAACACAGTAAATAATTTCCATACAACATCCTTAATGCCTTTTAAAATATCACAGCGAAAAATGTAAGAAATTTTAAAATTCCGCTTTTCAGCGTGTTGATAATTTGTTGAGGTTAAAAACTGCTACCCAATTACACAACAAATTCGTTATAATGCATTGCCAACTATAAAAACAACTTAAAAGTGAAACTAGTAATTCTCATAGAAGAAGGCATTGGCCCTAAAGGTAATAAATTCACAAATCGTTAACAATAAACTCATAAATTTGCATAGTTTCGATGTAGCTATGCTAAACAATACTGTTCACACTTCAAACAGGAAGAATCTTTAACATTGGTCTACTCGACTTCAACTCAACCTTAAAACATTTTTCTCATGCATCAAAATAATAACCTTAAATGTACTAGAAAGGAAAAAATAATGGCGGATCAACACTGTTATAAGGATCGCAACACTGGTTCTTAACCAAAAACCAGGAACGAAGAATAGAAACGTGAGAAATGATGTATTCACGCAGACTTTCACAGCCGGAGTTGCTATGATGATCTTGAAGAAGATTTTCGGGCTGTAGGCCATGGTTGTGAGGCTTGTAGTACCCGACGTTTCGCCAGAGACTGCGTCTGGTCTCACGACCACGGCCTACAGCCCGAAAATCTTCAAGATTATCATAGTGGGAAATGATGTTTTTTAGGAGTGTGGCTGGCTATATATTGTATAGCTGGCTTAACTTGGCAGAGAGAGAGAGAGAGGGAGGAGAGAGAGGTAGAGGGGGGAGGGAGAGATAGAGAGAGATTAGAGAGAGAGCTAGAGAGAGAATCTAGAGAGCTGGAGATCGAGCGATGCGGTGTGCGAGCGCCATTTCTTTCTCTCTCTTTCGCTGCGTCTCTTCTCTCTCTGTCTTGCTCCTCTCTCTCTCTCTCTTTCTCTTTCGCTCTCTTTCGCTTTCTGGCTCTTTCCTGTCTCTCTCTCTTTGCTCTCTCTCTCTGTCTCTTTCTCTTTCTTTTTCTCCTCTCTCTTATCTCGTTTCTGCTTTCTCTTCCTCTCTCTCTCGCTCTCTCTAGCTTTCCCTCCCCGTGTCTCTCGTTGATCACTTTAGTACAGATACAAAAGAAAGAATCCACCCTGTTGTCAGTATTCCTCTTCCCCTTAACCCTATTAAGTCTGGTGAAGAAAACCGACAACAGTTGGTGCGAAGAGAGAGGTGAGTACAGTTGTCTCATTCTACAAATTTCTCGTAAAGTTAAACCAGAGAGACTACAGTAACAGATCGAAATATAATGATAATGATGATAATGATATTAATAATAATAAAAAACATGCTTTATATATACGAAAAGAACAAAATATATTCAAACTATTACAATACAAAGATGAATAGATGACCACATCAATATAATGGATAACAATAGCATTCCGAAACAGATTCTTTCTTCATTACAAACCACTAGGACGAAGACATGTAGGAAGACCCAGTAAACGATGGGCAGAACAATTCTAACATTTATTTTCGGAACAGACCTTAAGGTTTAATTCTTGATGCTACTGCTGATGATAATGAAAGTATTAATCTATTATTTCTTTACTAAGATATTAAATATAAAATTGGTGCCTGGTAAATCAGTAGTCTGGTACCAGTTAAAATGTAGAAGATGAAATATTGTTTTGAAAGGCTCCATATTGGAATTACTTGATGAAGTTTAATAATTTAGGTGAGGACGACTGACTTACCAGGTACCAATTTTTATTTAACATCTTTTACATAACCTCAACTGTGCTTTAATAAGAATTTTAAAAGTGATTTCTTAACTAGTCACGAAAATAATTGTTTTAATGTCATAATTTCAATATTTTACATTTAGGCCTACGCATATTTGAGACACACACACACACACACACACACACATATATATATATATATATATATATAATGGCTAACTCATTAACGTATAAAGTTGGAGGTATCGATTCATAACCGGTTCACACATTTATTTTTCTTTTCATGTCACATCTGCCCTTTGTATGTTAATTCTTCTTCTTCTTCTTCTTCACTTCCTGGTTTAGGCAAGAGTTGTGCCTGTTCCGTCTTCACTAATAGATCTAAGACCATCTCTTCCGAGGACGTCCGACATCTCTTCTTCCTTCCATTGTGAAGAATACGAGTAATATGTTTTCCTCTGATCGCGGTACCAACGCTATGCAGAGTAGACCATTGGTGGGGCTGCCACCTCGAAGCTTTAGGTCCAGCTTCTGGATGTACTAACCCCATCTAGAGGGTTGCCACTTTCCGCCAGATCCGCCGTGATGAAGGACTCCTTCTGCGCCGAATCTGCCGTTCAGGTCTTCACCGTTTACAGAATACTATCAGTCGGAGCCAACTGAACCCTGTTTTTTACGAGGTTGTTACTCCTCCCCCCTCCTCCTTTCTCATTCGGGCTTGGGACCGGCCATGGCGGAGTTTGTATGTTTAATTTCGAAATTTAATTATAACATCGAAATAAAAAAGCGTTACTATAAAAAATAAATATATTTACATAACGCTTTCATGTTATACAAGCTCTAAGATGGCACTGAGAAGGTTTGTCCCGATGCCTCTTATGAATGAGAAACGTATAAAAGGACATAAAAAGCTATGTTTCACTCGGAGCCTGAGTTGAGTAGTAGTTAGCTCACTAACGTAAAAATGTTACAGGTCTCAGGTTCAAATCCCAGTTCATAAATTTATTTTCCTTTTCATGTCATATATATATGTTATAATTAAATATTTAACATTGAGCAATGCAAGCTTAATATGGTATGATAAAAAATAAATGCCTGGACGGGATTCGAACCCGGATCTCTGAGTCTGTACCTCAGTGTGATATCCATTACACCACCAGGCGAATCCAATTCAAACATTTAAAAAAATAAATAAAATAAGTGTTTGAATTGGATTCCTGGTGGTGTAATGGATATCACACTGAGGTACAGACTCAGAGATCCGGGTTCGAATCCCGTCCAGGCATTTATTTTTCTTATCATACCATATATATATATATATATATATATATATATATATATACTTCGTTTTAAAAAGTTATCTTATTGTGAAATCCAAGCAATTTCTCTCTCTACTTTACCAACTTTAAAAAATTGTTGATAATTCGTAATATCCATTTATAAACAAGACTTGATTTTAAAACAGGCTTGATGTTTTCATGTTTTTGCAAATTATTCGCTAACAGGTTTAACATTCACAGGGACATTCGTGCCTGCGGGAATTTGCTAATCAAGAAATTTGCGTAATAAAGTACATTCACTTCAATGTGTATCCATTAAAAACGATCACAAATTAATGACGTAGAAACGTTATTAAATGATGGGTGTAAACGTTGATGAAAAGGCGTTTCAGACCGTCACATGTCTCCAAATAACTAGATGCTCAATTATTTTATACTTAAAAAGAAGAAGACAGAAGAAGCGTACAAAAACTTGACAAATTAAATCAGAAATTTTATTATACATTGGATAACACCAGACCCTTAGCACTGAATAAAAAAACAGTATCAAAAAAAGCCTATAATGGATAATAGATGAAAATTCAGCGGTGTTCATTTTAAAACGAGTTGTTGAAGAATTAATTATTATATTAATTGTAAGAAATACATAATAATTAATCACATAGTGATTTCAATTTTATTCACGGCATCTTATGCTATGGTTTATCTACGACGCAAATCGCCAGCGCTAATCGTCGTTGTAATTGCTCTTCTTGTTTTTGAATGCATGTGGTTTCTCTACAACGCTGAGCGCTGGTGCAAGAATTCTATGCAGACGTGATGCGTCGTGCATTTCAACTACTTGAATTCCAGACGCAATTTTCCGGCGTTTCCAAAGAATACAGAAGCTACTCCGTACTCATTGGTGTTAATTGCTAAAAACAAAAGAATATTTTATGACAAAATTTCGGCAAAACAGCTATTATTTTGTAACTTCAGCAAATTTAACGACGAAATTTTAATTAGTTTTGTTTCAAATCATCGAGTTATGTACGGTATGAGGATAGCATGCTATCTGGTGTGAAAAGTTATAACTATTTCTAAACAGCTGTTTCATGTGTATATTTTATATCGTCTGCACCACAGAGGAACAGTACCGTCTATATAGAACGAAAGGATGTCAGTTAAAAAAATTACAAAATGGCTAATTTCCCATAATCCCGAGTGAACACGCCGTGTGCCTTGCATTTGTTTTATTTAGTTACATATTCTGTTACTACGAAACAGCGCTACCATTGTAGTTTTCACATTGTAGTTCATCGTAAACGACCGTAAATTTTTAGATGTTACTGTACGCAGTTTTCCCTCTATTCGTTTTCTCTATGGTCTGCACCTTATTAACCCTATGAAAAATTCAATATAAATAATTAAATATTAATATACATGGTGCATAATATATAAAAATTATGTTATAGTATTCGGCATTGTTCAACTTATTAAAATTACACTGGTCAGCATGATTTTTGTCTCATGAGTAAAAATAGTTGTACTTAATGCAGTTTTTTTTCGTGTTTTCAAATATGTATTCGGAATTTCTCCATCACCCACAGTTTTTTTATTTAAATTTCAATTAATGGATTTAAATAATTATTTTTAATAAACGTTTTTTCATCCATTTGTCCATTGTAAAATAAAACCAAATGAGCTAACTCAGGAGATTTCAGCTATGGAAAATAGATATCAAGGCAAATGGAATCCTAATATGCTGGCCGATTATTCTTGGACCATCAAGAGGGATGCTCCACAGGCGAAATATAGCAGAAAATCGTATTTCTTACTTTCAAGTTGAGTCCGAATATTGTGTAGTTACGAATGTAGAAAACATTAAAGTGTTTGGAAATATAAATGCCTGTCTCTCTGAAACCTATCGTGATGGAGAAAACCCGATATCATATTTGAATTCAGAAGAAAAATACTATCAGAATCACAATATTTTTCCTTTCTGAGACAAAAAAAAGTTATTTTTGCTGCTCAGTGCAATTGATATGAACTTAGTTTTGTTAAGGAAAAGCTTTGTTAATGTTAAATTACGTACTGTTAGTTAATTTTCGACTTACACAGAAACTATACTCAATACTCATAGAGAATCCCGTGATAAACAATCAGCTGATTAAAAAAAAAAGACGAGTGAAGGACCACAGTGCACAATAATTGACAATACAATCCTTGGAAGGACGATATACGCTCCATGTGAAACCAGTATCATGCCGAGCGAAAAGCGCCGACGCTATATGTCGTGCGTTACACGCTCTATAATAAACCAGAGCTTAACATACGATGTCTTATACTATTGTGTGTACTCACAATGGATTTGATTAGGCAAATTGAAGTATTCAACCATCACCTCATTATTAAACTAAAATTATAATTATAACTGTTCTTAGCCAATGAATAGGATTAATTATACACAATGCATCAATCAGGAAAAAAATGTATTTTAGTTGTAGTGGTTTTTTATTTCATATTGTCAGTTCAGTAGCCCAGACTTTCATAACCAGAAAAACGTAATAGTAATAGCTATAATTATAATAACTAATTCATGGGTTATAGAACCCATAGGTTCAATGCCGTATTCACTGTTCTACCACTGTTTTCTTCCTCACCTAACGGAATCCAGTTCATATCTCCAATATCCAGTTCCCAGAAGATCCTAGTTGTAATATCCCCAAGGGCTTCTCAATAAAAATGTCTACTCTCGTCCCGTCGTCCTATATGACTTCATTATCATAGTCCCCTATAATAATATTATGGCAATAACATATTATGGAGTTCCTCAATGATGAAACATCAAAATTCTCTATTCTCGTAACTTATCGAACTGAATATTTTTCTTATAATCGATTTTTCAAATAGTTTTTGATGTACTTGACGCAAAAGATCATGTTTCATACCCATAGAATAGACCCTGCCACAGGCAATATTATTATTTTATAACTTTTAATCTTTAGATTATTTGGCAAAAGAATTTTGACAGTGATCTAGATATTTGAAAGTTTCTTCTTTTAATAAGAAATTCTGCCTGTGGTTACTTCATGATAATCTTATGTTTTGATTATCAACTTTTATTAGATTCATGATGTGTTCCGTTGAGGTATTATTCAAAATTAAAATATAAAATTATGGAATATTCAACTGAAAGGTCAGTCTCCTCAACTTAACTAATTATTTAACTGTAGCTGTTTCGGGACTTGTCCCATCATCGGCAGGATTCAAAACTAGTATTTCACTGAATATCTGGTAGAGGGGGTTACAAGTATTGAGTTCGTTTTCGTTTATCAGATTGTCGTTGTTGTGAGCTATGCAAAACACGTTATCCATGAAGGACATCGCATGTTAAATATTCAAATAACAGTAATGCACAGAGAAATAATCCAGCGAAGATAAACGTACTCGAAGATATGGAAATCATGAAAGCAGCTCACAACAACGACAGTCTGATAAACGAAAACGAACCCAATACATGTAACCCCCTCTACCATATCTTTAGTGAAACACTAGTTTTGAATCCTGCCGATGATGGGACAAGTCCCGAAAGCGCTACAGTTAATTAATTAAGTTGAGGAGACGGACCTTTCAGGTGAATATTCCATAATTTTATATTTTATTGTTTTGATTATCCATCCATGTAATTAGTTTATTCCATCATTATCATTTCCTTTCGCTTCTACCTGGAGCATAGGGCCGAAATGATTTTTTTTTCCCCATTTAGCTCTATCATCTGCCAACCTCTTTTACTCCAACCAAGTTTTATCAATTTCACGCATTTCTCCATCAATAGTACTCTTCAAATTATTTGTGGTCTTCCTCTCCTGCTTGAATCTTGCGGATTCCAGTCCATTACGCATCCTTCTATTGCAGTTTCAGGTTTACGCAGAGTATTTCCAATCCAACGCCACTTTCTTTTCTTTATTTGTTTTTCGATAGGTGCTTGGTTTATTCTATACTTACGTCTAAATAAATTTCTCTGCAGACACTTTAAAAGGATCCATCCATCCACAGTAATTCTACCCGAGGGCAGGTCTTTCACTGCAATCATAGCATTTTCATACTATACTTTGCAGCATTACTAAGGAATTATAGGCGTGGTAGCTTCCCGTTGCTTTGCACACCGGTGAAGGATGATGATGATAATAATGATAAGGATGATGATGATGACCGGATGATTTTCGGGGACCGTTGGGCCCTAAGCTTCCTGACATTTGTTTTACAGATGAGGAAAAACCCCGAAATAAACCTCATCCAGGAGCCTGTCCCGACCGGGAATCGAACCCGGGCTCGACCTCGAGACCACAGCTGTGGACTTTAAGAGGATAATGATATTAATAATAATAATAATAATAATAATAATAATAATAATAATAATAATAATAATAATAATAATAATAATAAATCGATAAAATGTATAAGAATCGTCAGCTAACCAAAGGACAAAAACAGCTAAGTCCACATAAACAAATTTTGTAGGACAACAATGTTTCTAAACTAATGTTTAATATCTGAAACAACACTCTAACATAATATAGTTGTTTTGCAGTTTTTTTCCCCTGCTTCCTAGTAATATATCGTGCAAAATATAAATTTTAATGCTCCTCTTTTATTCCCCTTTAGTATCACTTACGCTGCCAATTAAATTGTAAGATACTTATTTTTTAATGCTAACATATGTTAATTATTGTGTTCGTAAAACAGAAACAGCATTAGCTGGAAGTAATTCATACTAATTAATATGGATACTTTTTCATGCTGAATTGTCCAAATTATTATTTTTACTTCATACTTGTTAATAGTCGTAGACTCCTTAACGTCTAAGATATTATCACAATTAGAATATTGTGGTTGAACTAGTAGTTTGTCTCTATATCAATTGTGTAGTCATGTATTCTTGAGGATATTCATAAATTTTATTTTTTATGACACTATTATGAAATAGTGAATATGATGAAATGACTCATATTAATGAAATTGCAATAAAAATTGGGCCCGATTATTGAGAAGAACAGAGAAAAAGCTCAGTCAGGTTGACCAGGACCGGTGTTTCAAACGGAACCCCCTGGCAACGGTACTTCTTCTTCTTCTTCTTCTTCTTCTTCTTCTTCTTCTTCACTTCCTGGTTTAGACAAGAGTTGCCTGTTCCGTCTTCACTAATAGATCTAAGACCATCTCTTCCGAGGACGTCCGACATCACTTCTTCCTCTTGGAAAATAATGGAAGATTTTATTTGGTAATCTTCTTTCTTCCATTATTTCTACATGTTCTTTCCACTGTATCTTGTTGTTAAATATATTTTCTTTTATGGAGTAGATTTGCAGTTCTTCGCGGATATCCTCGTTTCTTATCTGGTCCATTCTAGTGCAGCCTTTTACTCTTCTTAAAAATTTCATCTCGGCTGCTTGGATTTTACTTTCTTGTTTGGTAGTGGTAATCCAAGATTCACTCCCATACAAAAGGACAGGGACAGCCATTGTTTTATAAAATTTTAATTTTTTTTGTTTATGGGCTTTATTATTCAATGTTCTATTTATTGTACCACAAATAGCTTGAAACCGGCAACGGTACTGCTAAGCCAAATCGTTCAGTATATTTCTTCTTTGATTTCTATAAATGTTTTTCAATATGACTTCTCCATGGATATTCTTGCCTTCACGCAGGCCACTCTGCATTATTCCAATGAAATTATATATATATATATATATATATATATATATCCATCCATAGTAATTCTGCCCGAAGGCAGGTCTTTCACTGCAATCATAACATTTTCATGCTATGTTTGCAGCTTTACTAGAGAATTGTAGGTATGGTAGCTTCCCGTTGCTTTCCACACCGGTGAAGGATGATGATGATGGCCATATGATTTCGGGGACCGTTTGGGCCTTAAATTTTTCCTGACATGTCTTACAGGTGAGGAAAAACCCCGATAAAAACCTCACCCAGAAAAACTGCCCCGACCGGAGATCGAACCCGGGCCCGCTGCGTGACAAGGCAGCACGCTACCTCGAGACCACAGCGGCGGACTATATATATATCCATTTATAGTAATTCTGCCCAAGGACAGGTCTTTCACTAAAATCATAGCATTTTCATGCTATGCTTTGCAGCTTTACTAGGGAATTATAGGTGTGGCAGCTTCCCGTTGCTTTCTACACCGGTGAAGGACATTGATGATAATGATAAGGATGATGATGATGGCCGGATGAATTTCGGGGACCTTTGGGCCCTAAGCTTCCTGACATTTGTCTTACAGGTGAGGAAAAACCCCGAAAAAACCTCACCCAGGAAGCTTCTTCCGACCGGGGATCGAACCCGGGCCCGCTGCGTGACAAGGCAGCACGCTACCTCGAGACCACATCGGTGGACATATATATATATTTTTTGAGACATTTGAATTTCTTAAACAATCTATAGGATTTTAGTGTACTGTCAATAAGATTAGAGATACTCGCTACCCACCTTCATCGTCTGGGAATATTGAACAATCCTCTCTGCATGCTGTGTAGGACTGGTACCAATATGGATTCTGCCCACCTACTCCACTGTTCTGCACTAACAACTGCTACACTCCATCAACGCTACTGGGAGGCAAGAGGGAAAATGATCTCACTGCAAACCTCCTAATCTACTTAAGATTATTCTATTTATATTTTATAATAAACAAAAAAATTAAAATTTTATAAAACAATGGCTGTCCCTGACCTTTTGTATGGGAGTGAATCTTGGATTACCACTACCAAACAAGAAAGTAAAGTAAACTCCAAGCAGCCGAAATAAAATTTTTAAGAAGAGTAAAAGGCTGCACTAGAATGGACCAGATAAGAAACGAGGATATCCGTGAAGAACTGCAGATCTACTCCATAAAAGAAAAGATATATTAACAACAAGATACAGTGGAAAGAACATGTAGAAAGAATGGAAGAAAGTAGATTACCAAATAAAATCTTCCATTATTTTCCAAGAGGAAGAAGAGATGTTGGACGTCCTCGGAAGACATGGTCTTAGATCTACTAGTGAAGATGGAACAGGCAACTCTTGCCTAAACCAGGAAGTGAAGAAGAAGAAGAATTTTTTTTGTTATTGTTTCTATTGTGTATAGTTATTGTAAATATGTTAATAAGGTCTGTCATTTGGTTGAATGATCTGTATTTTAAGTGTCCTGCATTAAATAAATAAAAAAAATAATAGATTAGAGATAGACACAGCAGCTATAATACTTGGAGCCGGAACGAAGCAAAAAGTTTTCAATCCTTGCAAGAAGGAGAAGAAGAACAGATCAGTAAGTCCTGTTGTGAGTATTCGTGAATTTTCTACATATTAGTCAAATTTAATTAATTTAATTTGAAATCATAATTAATTACTAAATTGATCGTTTATAATAAAGTACTTATTCATATTTGCCTTTAAGGCAGAAGAAAACTACGTAAAAACTACTGGACTCTCAGGTTTATAATCTGGGATCTCACGTATGTAACTCTACAGACTGAAGCAACTCACTCGATAATCATTATTTCCTTGCATAATTTAGGGTTTATTTTGTTTTATATAATGATTTATTTTGAACATGAGATGAGCATCGCTTGTGTAGTATTTTACTATATTAATCATTGCTGTGGTTGTAGCCACCCCAGGGTATCAAGGTAGCTCATGTTGTAAGAGGTCAGATGAACAGAAGGTTTGTTCCACTAGGTATAACACATAGCATATTTACATGCACGCAATTTGTGTATGCTCATTGTCTATATCCCGTTTTATATTCCATTTCCGTAGCAATCTCTTTGAAATACTACTTCTGTGAGTTTTTGTATGTCAAAAATAATAATCAAGCTTATTCAATTATTCTGAACCGTTAAACAAGGGAACTTCCTTTTTAAATACGTGTTTGTTCAATTCATACACTAACAAAGGCACAATGGACACTTATTCTTCCCATTCTTCATTCTTTAGTCTGATGATCTGCAAAGTGTCACGTTATTGTGTTCTTATGATCCGTTTCTTGATTATGTTCATTGCTAATATCAGAATCTACAGAATAATATGATATGACAGTCATACAGAAAATAAATTATACATCCTGGCTCATTAGGTTACTTCAAATCCACAAATTCTTTCATCGTAAAAATGGACCTCAAGAACATTTTAGAATAAAATTTAATAATAATTATAAAAAGTAAAGTAAAGTGTTCCCACTACAGGCCCTTCGGGTAGTAGGATGTTAAGGCCCCCACTTTTTCTAGAAAATCGGCACTTGATGTCAGCCGGGTTGTCAGCCCTGCGTGACAGCCGCCTTTACCCCCAGAACAAGCATCTAGTACTCATTTCAGTTAGAGGCTGAGTTGACCCCAGAGCCATGGTGCCACCAGAAGGTTTGGGTCAGTTTAAAAATCCTGACCCCACCGGGACTTGAGCCCTCGACCTTCCGGTTTGTAGCGCACTGCCTTAACCACTAGGCTACGGCGTGCCCCCCAATAATAATTATAATAATTATAATTATTATTATTATTAAAATTATTGAAAGTTTATATGTAGAAAATAAAATATTAATTAGAATGAGCTATAAAGCACAAAACAATAAAACAGCGACAATAAGCTGTGCAGTAAAATAAGGATGCCAAATTTCGCCATCACTTTTTAATATATATATAATATATATTATAACTCCACCGCTGTGGTCTCGAGGTAGCGTGCTGCCTTGTTACGCAGCGGGCCCGGGTTCGATCCCCGGTAGGGGCAGTTTTTCTGGGTGAGGTTTTTATCGGGGTGTTTCCTCATCTGTAAGACAAATGTCAGGAAAACTTTAAGGCCCAAACGATCCCCGAAATCATATGGCCATCATCATCATTCTTATCATTATCATCATCATCCTTCATCGGTGTGGAAAGTAACGGGAAGCTACCACACCTACAATCCCCTAGAATTATGTAATTATTTGTACCCAGCCTCTCAGACCTAAAGATTTTTTTTAAATTTTAACAGAAGGGAAGAATGGAAATAAATAAAAATATGTTAATTTATTTTTGTTTATTAACATTTAAAACGTGCATTATGACTAAAGAATTTGTATACTTTATTAAATAAAAGATTGTTTGCAACTGACAAAATGTGTAGAATTTCCTCAAACATACTCTTCTCATTCTACTATGTTTTAACGAAAACGAAACGTATTAACCTAAAGATGTCTTATGAAGTTAGCTATGCTCTATGGATATATTCAATATGCTCAATAGATCTGTTTTGTAACAAATATTTAATTGAATTAGATTACGGTATGAAACGAAACCATGATATATTGTAGAAAGAGAGAAACAGAGAGAGAAAGAGAGAGAGAGAGAGAGAGAGAGAGAGAGAGAGAGAGAGAGAGGAGAATATTATTGAGATGTTCTTTTGTTGAAGCACGTTCAAAAGATCTGTTAAATCTCTTATTTTAATTTCCACATATAACAGATACAGGATGAGCAGTTAAGATAATAGCCATAAGAACCATCCAGTTAGTAACGCTGTCTTTCAGCAATCAAATGTAATCATTTTCAATTAAATAAAACCGCAAGAACCTTACCTAGAAATACCATGACCTCCTCTATTGCAGGCATACAAGTTCACCCGCTATCTTACCCTCAATTACATGGCTGACTTTAATTTCTCGCCAGCCAAATAATTTCCTTGAAATGTTGATGTTGCTTTTGCTGCATCTTATACACATATGTCGTCTAATTCGAACCAGATTGTTCTAATTCCATTTTTTTTTATATTTCAGGAGAGTTCAATTAAGAATTGGGTATTACCCTAATCCCAATAATAACACTGTTTTGGGGAAAGGGATTTAACACTTTCGTCTGCTTAGAACCAGGATGTTCTAATTCTGGTTTTTTTTTATTTTTTCAGGAGAGCCAATTAAGTATTGGATTCTACCCAAATCCCAATAATAACCCTATTTTGAGGAAAATGTAATTTTCTGCCCTCAAAATATACAATTGTATGTGTACAACTGATATAGAAGAGGAGTTAGAACATCGTGGAACAAAAAAAAGCAAGTTTTTAAGTGGAGTGAGAACAACCTGGTTCTAAGCAGATGATATAAAATGGCGAACGTATGAAATTTAGATCATTTGCATTTCTATCTCCATGGTGCGAAAGGCCTAAAGCGCCTGGCTACTAGGCAGCGGCTGGCATCACATTCACATGTAATAATCACTGATGTGAACGATCATCCTGCCAGTATACGGATATGTGATCAGCACATAAAATCCCCAGTCGTTATATCTACTTATTTTAGCTCCTCCGGGAGGGACTTTAAGCCGTGGGTCCCGAGTCTGAAGATTTCCAGGCTCTTAAAAAATCCTTAAGCCTGAATGAAATGGCCTCTAAGCAAAATTTACCGAATTTTCCCGTCCTAGTACTACCTTGGTTTCCTAGATGTCAGTATGAGGCGGAACGCTGACCACGGGCCACTCAATATGACATCTATATGAAAACAAGTGTAACTAAATTAATATGGTTCAAATTCTTCCCTGTAGGGGGAGAGCGCGTAAATCTCTGTAAAGAGAAAACATGGACTTAAAAAAAATAGCTACCCAAATACATTATGATTCTAGATGAGCCCTGGTCCTATAACTAACTAACTAACTAACTAACTCACTCACTGGTACTATCGAACCCGTAGGTTCATGGCCGCGCGGACATGAGCTCTCAATATATCCCTATCCTGAGCCAATGTTTTCCAATCATCCCCTGTATAATCCACTTTCCTCAAATCATAGTTAATATTATTCTCCCACCTCATTCTTGGTCTACCAACTAGGCGTTTTCTCTCTGGTTTTCCAACAAGAAGCTTCCATGCACATCTTTCATTCCCCAATCCAAGGGTGATTTATCTAATTCACGGGTTAATACCTCTAGCGCCCCGCTATTGTATAAAATCCTAACATTCCGTGTTCCTAGGAATATGTCCCTATGTTTGAGCCTTTGGCATGGGTTCCCTGAAGTAGTCCCCGCCCGGAGAACCGAATGGGGGACTATTTGACCTCCGGAAAATTTTACCTCAGTTGAACCTATGTTCGCATTTCTTGACGGTTGTATTTTTACGGTGAAAGACGCCCTGGTCCTATATTGAACGAAATGCCATGAGAAAATGTATTTTCCCATGGGGACATGGACCAGCGCTAATCTTTATAGCTCTGCATGAAGGCATGATGCCTTAAACGGTTCGGCAACAGCACATAACATTCTCGTTGTATAAATTACATAGGGTATTCAATATGCAATGGCAACACTGTTGTAAATCAGAGCGATCCTAGTTGTGACATTTGTAAACTTAAAGTATGTTGTTAAGCTGTTTTTGTTGTATAAAACTGTAACATTGAAAGTCTCGAAATAGCAATATTTTGGGAATACATTGACTGCTTCTCACATATAGTACGTAACACCGCCCTAAAAAGATGTTCAGTAGAATTTGTTTAGAAGGTAGAATAGGGAAGTACTCAAACATCTATCAAATTCACCAGACAGGAGCCCTTGTGACTATAACTTATTCTCAGAGATCAAAGAATATCTAAGAAGCATTCGATCTCAATCAAGAGTTAATATCCAGAGCTCTAAACCGATCAGTGAAAGAGATATCCAGAAGCGGTGCTCCAGAAGGAGTACGCCGTCTTCCAAGGATTTGACAACGTATAGTTGACTTGGCAAGGGACTATAAGTAAAGTTCGTAATAACACCACCCTAAAAAGATGTTCAGTAGAATTTGTTTAGAAGGTAGAATAGGGAAGTACTCGAACATCTATCAGATTCACCAGACAGGAGCCTTTGTGACTGTAACTTATTATCAAAGATCAAAGAATAACTAAGAAGCATTCGATTTCAATCAAGAGTTGATATCCAGAAAGCTCTAAACCGATCAGTGAAGGAAATATCCAGAAGTGGTGCTGCAGATGGTGTACGCCGTCTTCCAAGGATTTGGTAACGTATAGTTGACTTGACAAGAGACTATAAATTAAGTTCGTAATAACACCGCCCTTAAAAGATGTTCAGTACAACTTGTTTAGAAGGTAGAATAGGGAAGTACTCGAACATCTATCAAATTCACCAGAAAGGAGACCTTGTGACTATAACTTATTCTCAAAAATCAAAGAATATCTAAGAAGCATTCGATTTCAATCAAGAAGTTGATATCCAGAAAGCTTTAAATCGATCAGTGAAAGAGATATCCAGAAGTGGTGCTGCAGATGGAGTGCACCATCTTCCAAGTATTTGGTAACGTATAGTTGACTTGGCAAGGGACTATAAGTAAAGTTCGTAATAACACCACCCTAAAAAGATGTTCAGTAGAATTTGTTTAGAAGGTAGAATAGGGAAGTACTCAAACATCTATCAAATTCACCAGACAGGAGCCCTTGTGACTATAACTTATTCTCAGAGATCAAAGAATATCTAAGAAGCATTCGATCTCAATCAAGAGTTAATATCCAGAGCTCTAAACCGATCAGTGAAAGAGATATCCAGAAGCGGTGCTCCAGAAGGAGTACGCCGTCTTCCAAGGATTTGACAACGTATAGTTGACTTGGCAAGGGACTATAAGTAAAGTTCGTAATAACACCACCCTAAAAAGATGTTCAGTAGAATTTGTTTAGAAGGTAGAATAGGGAAGTACTCGAACATCTATCAGATTCACCACACAGGAGCCTTTGTGACTATAACTTATTATCAAAGATCAAAGAATAACTAAGAAGCATTCGATTTCAATCAAGAGTTGATATCCAGAAAGCTCTAAACCGATCAGTGAAGGAAATATCCAGAAGTGGTGCTGCAGATGGTGTACGCCGTCTTCCAAGGATTTGGTAACGTATAGTTGACTTGTAAAGAGACTATAAATTAAGTTCGTAATAACACCGCCCTTAAAAGATGTTCAGTACAACTTGTTTAGAAGGTAGAATAGGGAAGTACTCGAACATCTATCAAATTCACCAGAAAGGAGACCTTGTGACTATAACTTATTCTCAAAAATCAAAGAATATCTAAGAAGCATTCGATTTCAATCAAGAGTTGATATCCAGGAAGCTCTAAACCGATCAGTGAAAGAGATATCCAGAAGTGGTGCTGCAGATGGAGTGCACCATCTTCCAAGTATTTGGTAACGTATAGTTGACTTGACAAGAGACTATAAATGAAGTTCGTAATGTCAAAAGTAACCTAAATAAATGTTTTGTGATGTTATAGCTGTATTTCCGTTATTTATCATCAAATACCCTAGTATTTGCTTAGCAATTTGGCTCAGACACTCTCATTTGAGACTCGTATGCGAGAGATTCTGGATTAAAATTCCGGAGCCTACCATCCTGACAGGGATTCTTTCCTGGTTTTCTGGATTTGAATTTAATCACCTAAACTTATTTATTACATCTTCCAAGTAATAATTTAGTGTCTACTAGATGTCTCATTGGGTCGGTTTGCTGACTAAATGCCACTCATGACATCTGTAAGGAAATAAGAGTAACTACACTAGCTTGGACTATGAACTCCTTACAGAAGAGAGGCTAAGGAAAGGGTCGTAAAGCCAAATAAGTGAGTAAAACTTCTTTAACAATTTAGTTTAAAAAATATTTCAGTGAACTTACTTACTTACTTACTTACTCACTGGCACTATCGAACCCGGAGGTTCATGGCCGCGCGGACACAAGCTCTCCATACATCCCTATCCTGAGCTAATGCCTTCCAATCATTCCCTGTATAATCTACTTCCCTCAAATCATAGTGAATGTTATTCTCCCACCTCATTCTTGGTCTACCAACTGGGCGTTTTCCCTCTGGCTTTCCTACAAGAAGCTTCCATGCAAGTCTTTCATTCCCCATACGTGCAACAAGTCCTGTCCATCGCAGTCTATGAGACTTAACTTTTCTTATTATATCTGGCTTCCTATAAAGACCATGTAGTTCATTGTTATGTAGTCTTCTCCATTAACCTGTCTGTTCATCTCTCTTTGGTCCAAAAATTTTCCTAAGTACTTTATTCTCAAATACTTGTAATCTCCTTTCCTCCCTTAAAGTAACAGTGCATGTTTCGCACCCATATAATATAACTGGTAGAATAATAGTTTTATATATTTTCAGTTTAACATTTTTTGAAAGGAGTTGGGTCATCAAGAGTCTCTATAATGCATAATAGCACGCATTTCCAGAATTGAGCCTATGTTTAATTTCTTTGTGCATCTCATTCCTATTAATGATTATTGTTCCTAGGTATTTGAATTCAGCCACTTCCTCAAAATTTCCCTCATTATTATATAAAATTAATGGTTTCAAGCGTACCTTCCGCACATTAATGATATAAAAAATAAAACAATGTACCTTTGTAGCAATTCCGCTAAAAGAGTCAGCAATCAATCTGGGATGCAGATCCATCCAATTAGAACCACAGATACGCATAAGACCGAACTGTCAGAGTATCTGTAAATAAAAAAATAAATTATAATTAAAACAGTTAATATTATATGATACAGGAGCTTTGAAGTGACAATAAATATTATGAGCTACGATATACGTATACGAATAGGCTGTATGATATATATAGACTAATAGGGTGTCCCATGACATCAAGTAGGTTTTTTTTTCGCAAAATCAAATATATTACACCTCCAAGTTAACTGTGCACGGGCGGAGGGGAAGAGTTTTAGCGCTAGTGTCGCCGATCTACTGCACAGAGTACTCTGTGAATCTACTGAATATGTGGAAGGGATGTTGGAGAAGACTGTACATCCGATCACGTACTGAAATTTTTCAACTGCAAATGTGGGGGAGAATCTGTAAACACGTGTGAAAGATCTTAATATGGTTGTCAAATTAGTCATTTAAGCACGTAACGCTCAAGCAGCTGGATCATTTAAAATCACAGTATTTGTTCTCTCTCCGTTGCCAGCCTCACATTAGAGATCGAATTAACGGCCGCCTTAACCGGTCATGCATGAATGTTGACGTTTTCGTAATATTGGCAACGAATTACCCAGAATTCTCAGCGATAAAACCACTTCCGTTATTTTCGTCTGCTATAGAGGAATGCATTTATGATTGCATCCCGCAAATAATACCGTATAAAAACACGTCTGCGACGCGCAATATTACGCCGATTCTCCTGTTATTCCAGTTGAATTCTTTGGTAGACTCTATCAAATTCCTCTTCTCCGCGTATACCGAAAACATGATCGAAGTCTTCAAGGTCCGACATCTTGGATAAGTTTCAAACTATATCGGTTACCAACGGTTCCCTTCGGGATTTTCACATAAGTTTATATCTTGAGCTACGATCTTAAGGTACCTTGTCAGGTAGCTTTCAATTATTTCCGCGTGAATAGATTTCTGAGTAAGAAAAATGTGTTTGAATAAAACTTTATCAGCAGAGAACGCCTTTTACTGTCTAATGCGTTCAAACATTCGACCCTTAGGGCAAGGAAGGGACAGCTCATTCCTAGAGGTAACCCCAAAAGTTACAGGGTTGTCAAGTTAGTCATTCTGCCACTGACCACGCATAACGACGTATCATTAAAATACATAGTATTTGTCAGCTCTCTACCTGCCAATCAAATAACATAATACAGAGGACAGAAAGTGGCAACATAGTATGGAAGAGAAAGAGAAAGACAGCATGTTAGTTAACATATTTTCCGCCTTCACAAAAAACTTAGAGGAGTAATACATACCTTCTATTTTTTTTCTGTTTGACCTTAATAACTCAAATAACAAGTATTATTGCGATTGGATCATGACAATCAGGTCCGACTTCATGCCAAACATCGGACATGAAAAATTGTACTGGGTTAGTATAGAAGGATTCTAGAACTAAACGTGTATTTAGTAAATAAAACATCAATATACCCAAATCGTATAACTATTTACTATTTTACAAAAAAAAATGTTGTTTAAATTTCATTCGCTTTGGCTAGCAAGTATTGACATATTTTTCGAAGCAAGTCGGTACGGATTGCCGAAGGCCTACGTACACCAAATTGTACTTACAATCGTTTTAACATTATACAAATAGATGGAGAACTTTAATTTAGGGAAATTTGAGAATGTTTGTTGCAAAACTGATAGTCTATAAGCCCGTAGTCATTTATTTATACATAAGCTGTGTGTGTATATATATATATATATATATATATAATAATAATAATAATAATAATAATAATAATAATAATAATAATAATAATAATAATACTTTATTTATTCTGGCAGAGTTAAGGCCATAAGGCCCTCTCTTCCACTCAACCAGCACAAATACAAATAAATATTTGACAAATATAGATATACACTATACTAATTATAAACAGTTAAAGATACAATAAATGTAGCAATGTAAATGTCATGTACAAACAACATTTTATAGGGTAATAACAATAATGATACGATGATAATAATAATAATAATAATAATAATAATAATAATAATAATAATAATAATATAAATATGATACATTATACGGGAAACACCAATTAATATATATATATATATATATATATATTACATTGGATAATAATGAAGTCGAGTTTAGAGCAAATATAAATTTAGATTTCTTTTAAAAGACGCCTATGTCTGGCAGCCCCTTATTTCTTGTGGTAGGGAATTCCAGTTGCGAGAAGTGGAGATGGTATATGACATGGAGTGATGTGATGTCCTATGTTGCGTATATTAAGTAAGAGACTATGTTGTGATCTTGTGTTTAGGTTATGGTTTGAGGATAGATACTGGAAACGGGATGATAAATAATTGGGAATCGAGGTATGTAGGATCTTAAATAGGAGAATTAGACAGTGCGATTTTCTTCTCTCTTTTAGATGTAGCCATGACAATTCGTGTAATAATGGAGAAATGTGATGGTATTTTCGAACATTAAATATGAATCTGATACACATATTATGGACATTATATATATATATATATATATATATATAAATTCATTTTAATTACTAAGATTGGTTGGAGAAAACTCTCAATGATGAGGAAAATTCTCAAAATGAATGATTGAGCAAATAGATTAAGAGTGTATGCGTTAAAAATTTAAGACTTCGATTTTTTTTGGAACACCCTAATGTATGCATATATATTACCGGTACCTATCACATAGCTTTATATAAAATACCTGAAAGAACATATTATAGTGGGTTCAAGAGTTTCTTAAAATAATATAAGTTGTCTTATATTTCACGTAAAAACACTTTAATTTGATATCCCTCTGTAATTATATGTTGAGAAACTGAATATGCGGCGGCAGTAGATAATTTTGTTATGGTCAAGCTTATTATATGACAGGAAACATTTTCTAGACAGAGATTTTTTGTTGAAATCCGATCTCCCGTGTTATTTTCTAACAATAAACATAAACCATTCAACACAATTCATTCAAACTCATTTTGTAAACACAGGTGATTCCAGAAAATACACAACAAGCTTTAAAAAATTACCGCATTTTAATCCATCTTGGATTCAGTGATTATATCAAAATATAATAGTATATTACGATTCGAGGTTGTGAAGTGGTTTTTACAGAATCGATGAAAATGTTTAAAAAACCGAGCGATAGCGAGTTTTTAATTTCCGAGATTCTGTAAAACACTTCACAATTGCGCGATGGTGTTTTCAAAATAATATATAATAGTAAAATAATAACATCTTTGTAGGAAATATTTGCGTTCGTTATAAACAATTGACTAACGTTGACAGTGTGGGCAATGTTTATTAGTTGAAACTACAGGAGGCCGTGAGACCAATTAGTGATAAAATTGCGCAAGTAGGTATTTATTGTTTTATATAGTTTCAAATAAAGTTCAGTTCATTTAAAATGCAGTGATTTGTTTCGTATTATGTATATTAATACTATCTTTTAGATATTTTATATATACATTGTATGTAGTATACATTGAGGGAAGTGGTTTTACTTCCCACACGCGTTTTGTAATATGTATTTTTTTTATTAAGAACCCCACCACCATCCCCCTGGGTTTCCTCGGGCTTAATGCCCATATCCCCAGGTCTACTCTTGTCCCTAATTACTCTCTGCTGTTTTTATTTTGTTCATTTTCTGGATACAAGTTTCGGGTATTTGTTCTTAATACTACTTATATACAGTTATTTTTACATATTAATCCTTAACCTAAGTCTTAAGTCTACTACCTAATCTAGTAATATTTACATGGTGTTGTTTAACCTAAGTGTTAAAACTAATACTTAATTTACTAACTTACAACTAACTTATTGCTAGATCCCTTCTTCTTTGCGGATGTCCTCTTCTTGGCGTTAAGTAAGGACCCACCCGATGAACCTTCTCACCGCCTGGCATGGCTGTTTTTCTGTCCAAAACCGTAGAGCAGGCGGCCAGTTCATATCACCGTTTAGTGCAGCCTCACGTAAGTCCCTTCGTCTGGCCTCATAATTGTAATATGTAATATTACAGTATCAGTTATTTAGGTGGGCAATCCCGTAATGTAGGAAGTTGAACTTTCAATCATGGTCGCCATTGCTGTAAGTACGACAAAACGCACTATCGCACAAAAATACATATAGGTAACAAGAATCGTTAGTAGATATTTGGATTCTACATTATCATATATGAAGAGAAAAATTATACGCTCAGACCGGGACTTGAACCCGGGACCCTTGGTTCTCTAGACCAAGTGCTCTACCAACTGAGCTACCTGAGCAAGATAGAAGCATGGCTTCACAGCATTTGGTGGATGGGAATTATAATGTATATAGAGAAGGATTTGCGTTTAGATCGGTACTTGCTCAGGTAGCTCAGTTGGTAGAGCACTTGGTCTAGAGAACCAAGGGTCCCGGGTTCAAGTCCCGGTCTGAGCGTATAATTTTTCTCTTCAAATATGATTTATCCATCATTGAGATGTACGAAATCAATAATAAAAAAAATTATCATATATGTTTAATGTTCAACACCGCTTTGTTTACGAAATAGAGTGTATCTGAAATATGGAGAAGGACCATGTAGTATACATAATAAAATGTAGGGGAAAAAAAGATAAAAGTAAATTGAAGTAATTAAACATATAATCATATCCACCGCTGTGGTCTCGAGGTACTGTCACGCAGCGGACCCGAGTTCGAGCATCGGATGAGGTTTTTTCTGGGTTATTCTTCACCTGTAGGACAAATGTCAGAATAATTTCCGATTGCGATTGAGGGTCTTTCCACTTATCAGCGGTTGCCCTTTTACCAGCCGGCTGCTGGCCCTTCACATCCACATGTGTCAATCACAGAGGTAGATGATCAACAGCCAGTGTAGGGGTGACATGTGGTTAGCATGTCGAGTCCCCCAGCCGTTATAGCTGGTTCCTCAACCTGGAGCCGCTACTTATTGTAGCTACCCAATTACCTCACGATGCTGGGTGGGCACCGATCCCATACTGGCCGAATTACCATGAGAAAATGTCTTCCCCCATGGAGACTCGAACCAGCGCAAGTCCCGTAGCTCTGCGCCAAGGCTTCCTACCTTAACCGCTCGGCTACGGCGCGGGACCAGAATAATTTAAATATTATAATGATATTGTGAAAAGAACAATTAATGTCTGAACCAGGAATCGAACCGTGGACCTCTAGCTCCCCAGACTAGTGTGCAGTCCATTACACCATTCTAGACATGGCACAAACACCTACAATTCTTTCCACATATACAAATCTATAATTCTCGTTTCGTCCGCTGTCAGGTAGGTGACACCACCATCGCCAACGGCCGGCTTCGTTTAGAAATATCTATATTTTAGAATTTTTACACCACTTTTATAAGCAGTAAACGGTCCCCGAACATCATCTGGCTATTATTATCAGATTTATCACATTAGATTGTTTAGATTTAAGATCTTTCGTGGCGCATCAATACCATCATCACCACCTATCATATCATAGGAGCAGCGTAACCTCGCCTTCCAGGCGCCCCAACATCAGAAGTGGGTTAAAATACGCCGCTGTCAGAAGAGAATACCAGAAATTTCGTAATGATAAACTGGTGGCTTTGAATGAAAGATTGAACATATGAAACATTAATAAACAAGAAAAATTAATACTGAAGGCGCTCAAAATGCAGCTGCAAACTTCGATTCGTTTTCTGCTCCGCCTTGTTACGTGATGTTGAAGTATAGAAAAGAATCCCGGCGCATCCGGATGACTTCAAATGCTACTAAGTAAGTGCCACAAGATATTTTCTCTATATCAGGCTTCGCGTGTGCCCTCGCAAAAAAAAGACTGGTTGTTTGTATCACGCATTAGTTTATACAGTAAGTGTCGGTTTCACCAAAAGAGGCAAACTGTATCAATAATAATGATGGTGATAATAAAAATAATAATAATAATAATAATAATAATAATAATAATAATTTCATTTTACCTGGCAGAGTTAAGGTCTTAAGGAGAGAGAATGGTATTTTTTTAAACTTTTTCTTATTTGGTGTAAATTACTTATTTTTTGCATGTTAAGAGCTCATGGTTATGGCAACTTAACCAAAAATTAAAATTTTGAAAAAAAAATTGGGGGGCCCAAATTTTCAAAAATGTACCCAGTGCAGGGGTTTACTAAAACCGATATATCTAAGCCAATTTTGAAGATAAGTTCACAGAATTTGTTACATTGTATTAGTAAAAGCATGTTCTACAAACTCTCTGTAAGATAATGTTGATATTTGTCCCTAAAGTAGTAAAATGAACAATTAAAGTTTATCAACACTTTTTTATTTCCTTTTCTGAAAACAAACATATATTTTTTAAATAAAATCTAATTTCTGTTACAGTGAAACGTTTTCTCATTGTCTCAAGAGTGTGTGTGTTCAAAATGTTATGCATGTATCTATAATAGTTCAGAAGATATATCAATTTTTGTCTAGCAATGTAGCAAAAATATGAAGTTACGGGAAACAACAATCAAAAGGGGGTGTGTGATTTAAAATCCAGAGCGCAGGCACTTTAAAAATGGCTTCTCAGCGTCTGATAAGGGAACAAATATGCATAAAATGTTATGCAATGTATTCCACACATATCACAGAGTATTTTAGAGCAATTTTTTTAAATTGCTCACTTTTTACCAAAAAATAGCATCCTCTCCCCTTAAGGCCTTGTCTACAACTCAACCAGGTTAAAAAAAATACAAAAATGATTCTTACATCTAGTGACAATAAAAACAGATATTACATATTATGTCTACAATATAATTATTATTTTAAAATATCTTGAATTTAATCTAGTTTTAACAAATTAAATATAAAATATACAAGATAGAAAAAATGAGAAAAAAAAGTATTAATGACATAGAATAAATTCAACTCTAGAGAAAAATTAATTATTTGACAAAAGGTAACTGTACAAGCGTGATTTAAAAGTGCCAAGTGCGCGGCAACCCCTGATATCTTGAGGAACGAAATTCCAGGAGCGGGCAGAGGCTACTATGAAAAAAGTAGAATAAGAGGAAGTGCTATGGAGAGGGATTGTTAGCAGACTGTTATCTTGTGACCTAGTGTCAATATTGTGGTAAGAAGATAACTTTTCAAATCTAAACGCCAGGTAACTACGAGTGTAGGAATTCAGAAGCTTGAAAATAAGTGAGAGAGAGTGCAATTTACATCTGTCAGTAAGACGGAACCAAGAGAACTTATTGAAGTGTTTGGAAACATGATCATAACGGCGGATATTGAAAATGAATCGAACGCAAACATTATGAACACGCTGTAGTCTCTGCAGCAAGTCATAGTTTAGATCCTTACATATAACGTCACAATGTTCGAAGTGTGGCAACACAAGATTCTGCGCCAGTTTTCTCCTGTACAATGCATAGCTGTGGGTCGTCATATTTCAATTCCTTCTGGATTTCATCATGTTGAGACTTGCAAGTTCAGTTGGGATTCCTTAGGACGGGTTACTGGCCCGATGCTAAGTATACCGCATTTACTCGGATGTGTGTGTATATACACCATACGTTCCATGTGGGGACAGTGCTCCCTTGAGGCAGTTTCTTACCAAGCTAATTTAGTTACGCTTAATTACCTACAAATATCAACGAGCAGAATAACGGCTTGTGAAATGAGATTCATGCGCAGAACAGCGGGTTACACCACATGGGATCGGAAAAGAAACACCAATATCTTAAAAGAATTGAAGACTACGCCAATTCTGGAATATATTAAACAATATCAACTAAATTGGAAAAAAACTTCTTGAAATAATGAGTTCAAATCGGATCACCCACGGCTGTTTATAATTATATCCCAAGAGTACGAAGATCTCTGGGCCGTCCTATGAAACGTTGGAGTTAAAATTTTATATAAGATCGAAACAGGCCTTGGCCTAATACTTGGAAGGAAGAAGAAGAAGAAGAAATATCAACGAGTGACATGTGTCTAGCACATCGCCTCAGTGAGACATCTAGTAGGCAACTAAGGTATTACTTGGATGAATGTCGGTTAAATTTTGCACAGAGGTATTTTTATTCACGCTTGCAGTTCTAAGTCGGAATATCTTCATAAAGTCCCTCCCGAAGGACTTGTTCCATGGATTGTTTCATCATAAAATCCATCGACCACGGGTTTGAACCCATGTCCCTCGGAGCTAGAGGTAAAGATCATAACCACTAGCCCACCGCGGCCGACGGTTATGTGGATACCCAAACAAATATTGTTATCGATCTGCAGAAAAAAAGAAGACCAGGACGTTTACTCAAAATACTTTTGAGGCCGAAACAGGTCAACAAACAGCCTAAATTCTTGAATGGATGATGATGATGATGATGATGATGATGCATAGCTTAAACTAGCGTAATACAGTTACCTCAATTGGTGAAACCGATCCTAAACAAGGAATGCTGCAGCTTCGGTGACTTTCCTCTCGTCGGGTCGGGCAGTACAGCCACATCAAGTCGCCCTCGTGGAATTCAGCAGAGTTTGCTATTATATAGCGGCTTAACTTGGTAAAGAGAGAGATGGAGATATAAAGGTAGATCCTTGACCTCTTTCCGCCCAGTTACAAACGAAAGAACCCACCCTATTGTCAGTTTTCGAAATATTCCTGGGATTTTTCCTCTTCCCCCTACCCCTATTAACATCTGGTGAAGGAACACCGACAACACTGGTGCGAGTGAGAGAGATGAGTACAGCTGTCTCTTTCTACAAATTTGTTGCCAATTAAGCCAGGGAGCCAATAGTCGCTCGTAGCGCATGTCCGTCCTGTCGCTGGATCCGGTTACATGCAATCACCCTCGGGAATTCTGGCATCCAAAAGCATGTCCTCGTCGAAATCGTCCTTCAACCTGCGTCGTCACGAATGTCTCACATCTAGCTAAATTCACCTCCTTCTTCTCTACGGTGAGTCAGGGAGTGCCTGGTCAGTGTTGTTGAGTAACACTTCATCTTGCCCGAAACATAGTACCCATCGTCCAATGTCCACTGTAGCGTCGTACACCCTTAAGGCGTCCATACTCAAGATGACGTTCTCCAAAACTCTGACATCAAACTCCCATTATTATAGTTTGCCGCACCCTAGGAACAACTTGAGGAGAACCCCCTTATCTATTGGCACGGTGTCCCCTGACCAGATGCGAAGCCTGAATTTCCCTTCTGATATCCCGGTCGTAGGGTGGTCAGCATTGATCCTGTGTCGACGTGTAGGGCTATTCGTCAGGACCATCCTTACAGTGTCATCACTTGTCGGAGGAGGGATTATAACTGTAGATCAGACACATACTTTTCTCACAACACAATTATGGAGAGCTCCCAGATTGAGTGATCAGCTCAATATCAGGACCTCCTCCAAGTCAACGCAACATTAAGGCGAAAGGCACAATTCGCACATACACCCTTAGAAAGAAATTGAGTCATCTCTTGAACGCACATTTCTTCTAAGTCCTACTCGGCACAGCGCTGGGTTCAAACTAGGAAACTAGTCATAATTGTGCAGTCCCTGAACTACTGTGTTATGCTGCATGACCTGAAGACACTCCTACGTGTCCTATTAGGTCAGCGGTAAAGCATGCGGTCACTGTTTCTGTTAATGAAGGTTGCAGGTTCGCGTCCTCAATTATGCATTTTTTCGTGATATTTGTATTAAAATGTTTTATGAATTAAATGCAACATTTTATTTTGACATTTGAATTAAATCAATGTTAATGTCGTTATTGTAACAATTATATTTACCACATTAAGGGTTTGTTCTAGGTAATTTCAAAGTATTGCATTCAATAGACTGTGATGCGCAGACGTCTGCGTAAAAGCCACAGTCGCTAACAAGTTTGTTTATAATGAATGATATTGACTTTTACCATGGCTCAGCGCACACACAAGGTCATTGGCACAAGGCGATCTCAATGCCCCGCAGATTGAGAGTGGTGTATAGATACTGAGGGTTCATGCACACGATATTGATTTTGTTTTTGTTAAAGTTTTCATTTTAGAAGATATTGTTTTCTTTCCTTATTTATTTATTAAAAGAAAGTTTTAATTTATGTTTTTTGTGTGTTTTATGTGTGCATTAAAGCCATAAAACTCAAATATAAAATCAAATATGGAACTATATTACAGGCGAAATGCTATTTTAACATTCAATAAAAGAAAACTTAGAACGCGAATCGAACCCATGAGGTTACGAACGCAGATGATGTATTTTAAACCTCTCGACCACGGAAACACACTAAGCCAAACACTCTCTTTCATGTTGCTTGAGTGTGCACTGCGTTAACTAGCAAACAACCCAGTACAATTACTGAAAACGTGTTGATGTGAATGCGGCTTCTGCGAGCGCTCACGAAGTTTCCCGATCGGTTGATAGAATCTGCGGATGACTCTTTTTTTTTTGTCTAAGGGTGTACATTCACACTAAACATGGCGAATATTATACTTATGATTATGATGGCGAGATAATATTCGGGGACCGTTTGGGCCTTGAAATTTCCTGACATTTGTCATATAGCTGACGAAAAAACCCGAAACAAAACTATCACCCAAGAAAGGTATCCCGACCGGGGATCGAACACGGGCCCACTGCGTACGAGGCTACGACACCATTCCGAGACCACATCGGTGGTTATATATATATATATATATATATATATATATATATATATGTTATAATTAAATGTTTAACATTGAGCAATGCAAGCTTAATATGGTATGATAAGAAAAATAAATGCCTGGACGGGATTCGAACCCGGATCTCTGAGTCTGCACCTCAGCGTGATATCCGTTACACTACCAGGCGAATCCAATTCAAACACTTATTTTTCTTATATATGTATTATATTCTCCATTATTACTAGATGTCGCGAGAACTCGGTCTTCACTGCCATCTAGTAGCTGACTATAACAAGTAAGCAAGTTAAAGAGAATATTTTTACCTTATAGCAGTGACGCTTTATGGATGTTATAATTAAATGTTTAACATTGAACAATGCAAGCTTAATATGGTATGATAAGAAAAATAAATGTCTGGACGGGATTCGAACCCGGATCTCTGAGTCTGTACCTCAGCGTGATATCCATTACACTACCAGGCGAATCCAATTCAAACACTTATTTTTCTTATATATGTATTATATTCTCCATTATTACTAGATGTCGCGAGAACTCGGTCTTCACTGCCATCTAGTAGCTGACTGTAACAAGTAAGTAAATTAAAGAGAACATTTTTATATTATTATATAATACATATATAAGAAAAATAGGTGTTTGAATTGGATTCGCCTGGTAGTGTAATGGATATCACGCTGAGGTACAGACTCAGAGATCCGGGTTCGAATCCCATCCAGGCATTTATTTTTCTTTTCATACCATATATATATATATATATATTAATGTCCCAGGTGGTCTGGTGTTCTCTCCTGGCATGGCGTACTTGTAACCCACTTCTGAGATTGTGGAGCCAGGAAGGCGGTGATATGAGAGTTGTTGATGATGGTAATGATGCGCCAGGAAAGACCTTAAACTAAACTTAATCCAATTAGGCGAATATGATATTGATGATAATGATGTCCAAATTGTATTCGGGGACAGTTTGGCCCTTAAAGTTTCCTGACATTTATCATATAGGAGAGAAAAACCCCGAAAAAACCTCACCCAGGAAAATTATCCTGACCGGGGATCGAAGCCGCGCCCGCTGCGTGACAAGACACCTTGAGACCACAGCGGTGGATAATCGGTGGTTATATAATGATAAATGTTAATATTACTTATTTGCCGGAAGTTATATCTTAATATTAAATATTTCTTTATAGCATTTATGAGTTCTTGCATTGGGCTCAACTTTTGTTACAGGTCACTTGTTCTTCACAAAAGACCCAGGTGTGTGAAATTTCTTACATATGCATACAATGTAAATAAATTTACTTGTTTAATCCAATGTTTCGTGACGCGTCTATTCAAGGTAATAATGTGTACTGAAATTTCCTTAAAAATCAAATTCCTCTGACAAGGTTCTCGTTCTTCTCAGCATGTGCAAGGTTTGCATGCCTGTAATTGTACAGCCTCACAGCAAACTGTCAAAATGTCGCTACGTCTTCAAGCAAAATCCTGACAAATTAACGGAAAAGAGAAATTACGATCTCCTAAACACTTTCAAGAATTCAGCTTCTGTCGGTGTTTATAATATATGTATTATTCAACATAGCAAACCTCTGGTGCAGTCGTAGTGTTTGACATTCATATTTTGGATTTTAGAGATTCAGGATACCAAGAAATTTTGCTGAAATGTTCTCTTGTTTTCTCAAAATTCAATGCAAATTTAGGTTTAGAATTTTATTATCACGATCAATTATTCTTCTTCTTTTTCTTCTTCTTCTTCTTCTTCTTCTTCTTCTTCTTCTTCTTCCTTTCATGTGACAGACCTAGGGGTCTGTTATGGTTTCAATCCAACGTTTGAATGGTCTGCCCAAGGATCTCTTGCCTGATGGCTGGTAATTTAAGATTCGACGTGGTATTCTTGTTCTGCTCATTCTTCTTACGTGAGATTTCCAGTTGTTTCTATATTTTCATATATATTCCATGATTGATTCTGCTTGTAATTCTTCGAGAATCTCAGAATTCATTTTATGGCCTGTTCTTGAGTAACCGGCAGTACGTCTCACAAATTTAATTTCTACCGCAGTTAGTCTTTGTTCATCTACATTGCGAATTGTCCAAGCCTCACTGCCGTAACATAATATGGGTCTCGCCAGTGTTTTATCAGTTCTAGTTTTGTGTGTTCTTGTATTGTGTTAGACATGAAAATATTAATTATAATTCACAAAGAAATTAAACATAGGCTCAATTCTGGAAATGCGTGCTATTATGCATTGCAGAGACTTTTGATGTCCCAACTCCTTTCAAAAAACGTTAAACTGAAAATATATAAAACTATTATTCTACCAGTTATATTATATGGGTGCGAAACATGGACTCTTACTTTAAGGGAGGAAAGGAGATTACAAGTATTTGAGAATAAATACTTAGGAAAATTTTTGGACCAAAGAGAGATGAACAGACAGGTGAATGGAGAAGACTACTTAAACAATGAACTACATGGTCTTTATAGGAAGCCAGATATAGTAAGAACAGTTAAGTCTCGTAGACTGCGATGGGCAGGACATGTTGCACTTATGGGGAATGAAATACTTGTATGGAAGCTTCTTGTAGGAAAACCAGAGGGAAAACGCCCAGTTGGTAGACCAAGAATGAGGTGAGAGAATAACACTAACTATGATTTAAGGGAAGTAGATTATACAGGGAATGATTGGAAAGCATTAGCTCAGGATAGGGATATATGGAGAGCGTATGTCCGCGCTGCCATGAACCTACGGGCTCGATAGTGCCAGTGAGTAAGTAAGTAATAATTCCTGTTACTCTGTTAAATTTTATTTTAGCATTCTCTTTGACCTTTCATAGGAACCTTTACTCTATATTTAGTGATTTTATTCAAGTTGTATTCAAGAAAATTATATATAATGTCATGCTGAAGCATCAAAAGACAAGACTACTCAAGTTCATTCATGTTTTGACATACTCAGACCGGTTAATCTGCCATAGTGAGTTGGTTAATGATTTAAGTATGTCATAATTTTACTTAAAATATTTCACTTTTTTTTAATTTTGAAGTTTTACTATAATTTTTTATGTATTATAGTATTAAAAGTAATAATGATTAAATTAGTATATAAGGAATTAATGTATATATCAGTCTCACTACGTTAAAAAATAATGGCCTAAACGTGAATCTCTAAGCCCTGGCCAGAAAAATGTGTCACGTGTCCCTTTAGTGAATCCTCAAAAAATATATTTACCTCCATTGCATATTAAATACTTGAATTTTTTTTTTCCCCCGAAATCAGTGAGGCTAAACTAAAAGAAGGAATTTTTATAGGATCACAAATATGATCATTAATGGCTGATGAACATTCTGAGGACTGTTAAATCCACTTGAAAAAGCAGTCTGGCAGTCTTTCAAAAATATATGTTGCAATTTCCTTGGAAACCATAAAGCAGAAAACTATCGTGGCCTAGTGGCTGATCTTCTGGTTTCTAATAAAGCAACATATACCGGTATTTAAAAATTCACTTCTTGGACTCTCACTTAGACTTCTTCCCGAAAATTCTTGGGGCTGTCAGCGATGAGCACGGTGAGCATTATCATCAGCAAAGTTCTACAATGAAAAACAGGTACCGAGGCAAGTTGAGTTCTAATATGCTGGCTGACTACTGTTGGACCAAGAAGAGAGATGTTTCTGATGCAAAATATGCCCGAACATCACTATCTACCACTTTCTAGTAAGTCAGATTGAGTAGTATTATAAAAAAAATTCAAATAAATACCATACAAAACACCTGGCTAATAGGGAAAAACTGAAATGATATTTGAATTCAGCATGAAAAATACTTACAGAATATATTATAATTAGATTTAGATTTAGATTTATTTAGCCTGGTGGAGTTAAGGCCATGTGGCCTTCTCTTCCACTCACCAGGACAAACATATATTACAACAGAATATAACAATCTTAATTAACTCTAATATTAAACACTAAGTAAAAATTTTATCAAAACATAATATCTAATATATTACGATCTATAATACAACCAGTTAATATTATTTAAAATTAAGACTAAAACTAATAATAAAATGTATACAAGCAAGGCATATTAAATTGTCCCTGTCTAGTGTATATAAAAAACAAAGGAAAATAATGAGATATAGAAAACTAATTTTACGATTATACAATATTTAAAACAAAACAAATAAAAATATTTGTTATTCTTAATATTATTTTCATAAATAATTAAATACACTTGTGTCCAAAAGTTAAGGATAATTAGTTCATTTGCCGACTTATTATAAAGCATTTGTCAGAATAATACAAAATTTGGTAAGGGTATGTCACAGATAATTAGAAACATGGCACGAAAGAACAATGGCATGAATACGTCATTCACTTGTCATTTTCACAACAAACGAAAACTGCCATTTCAGAATTCGAACATAAAAGTTGAACAACAATGGTTCAAATGATTAGTATGGGGTGTGATTACCCCTGACAGCTACACAAGACTCACATCGACGTGGCATGCTAGTGATGAGGTTGTTCAGGAGTTCGATGCTCAGCAAATTCCACTCCTCATGAAGAGCAATGTGAAGGTCTTGAAGTGTCCTCGGAGGAGGCTGACGAGATGCAATTTGTCTCCCTAAGGCATCCCATGCATGCTCTATAGGACTCATATCCGGAGACCTCGCTAGACACTCCATACGCTGGATATATTCCTCCTGAAGAAACTCATCCACCAGTTGTGACCTGTTGGAGGTCGGGCATTGTCATCCATGAATATGAATTCTGGACCCACAGCTCACCTGAAAAGTCTTACATTGAGGTTCCAGGCTCCTCTTCTTCTATACCGCTGAGCATTAACCGGGACACCTGCGAAAGATGTGAAGCTCTGTGCGTGCATTCATCATTATACCTCCCCATACCAGGAGACCACCGCCACCAAATGGATGTCTTTACATGGATGTTCATGGGGTTGTAACGAGTTCCTTGCTCCCTCCAGAGAGTCACGCGATGCGAATCACAGTTCAAGTGATGCATCTGGACTGTTATTGTAAATAAGCACGCGGCTCCATTGATTTAAGGTCCAGTCGCGATGGTCCTGACTCCACCGTAAAGCTGCTCTCTTGTTATCAAGGGTGAGAGTGGGACGCACCACTACAGCCCGTCTAGCATACAGACCAGCAGCTCTGAGTCGGTTATAGACAGTTTGTCTGGATACTCTGATCCCTGAGGCGGCCCCGCAAGTTCATGCTGAACTCAGTTGGTCTGGCAGACATTGTTCGGTTTCTTCTTGCAGTTCACGCCAGATATCGATCCTGCTGAGGATTTGTAACTCTTGGACGAACTCCACACTGGTCTGCGCCCTAACGTCTCCGGTCTCTTGAGAACCGTCGCGATAACCTAGATATAACATTTTGTGGCACATTAAGTGCTCTTGGAGACCTCAGTTGCTGTCTGTCCTGTTTCTAGCCGCCCAATAATTCTACCCCGAAGCAGAGGGTCCAGATGTTGTCTTTGTGCCATTTTTACTGCAATCTGTTCTTACACTACATCTGATTATATCATAACTCTCTTTAAAAATGAAGATTTATGGAACAGGGCTTAACTGCAACAATGCAATTTTCATTTATAATTGCTATTAATTTTTTCATTGTTGAAGAGAGATTATAATTTAGTATGTAAACTAAACTAAATGTACTGAGAAACGTTTTGATAAATAATTTTTACTCCTTGCTCCTCTTTAAGCATTTTGATTTTCCGTTTTACAAATTATCCTAAACTTTTGGACACCAGTGTATATTAATATTGCTAAAAGAATATTATCAGTGAGGTGTATAAGTTAGTTTGTTATTAAATAATTCTTTAGTTTGTTTTTGAAGGATGTTATAGTTTGACAGTCTCTGACATAGGACGGAAGGGAATTCATCCTTGTGAAAAAAAGTTCATTTTTGTAAACTAGTGTAATAGGTAATTCAAAATGATAACAATCATTATTTAATTACCCATAAGGTCATAACGCTTACACTTATATATCTTTTCCACTAACTAAAATTAAGCTTCAAGAATGTAATTACGAACCAAACCTGGTTTCTGTGAAAAAATTAATTATACCCCTTTGCTTTTAACCGTATCAATTGTCATTTCTTGCACGATAGTGCATTCTGTCGTGCTTACAGGAATGGCGGCCATGATTGAATGTTCAATTTCCTAATAGGTTGCCAATCTATAAATAACTAAACAACTGTACTGTAACATTACACGTTGCCTTCCTAGGGCGGGAAGTAAAACCACTGCCATTTATGTATAGGCCCTACTACGTATAACGCATGTACAAAAATATATCCAGAAGGTAGTGTTAATATACGTTATAGTAAACAAATCAACATTAAAACACCTCTTTTTGCTCTTTTATGTCTATCCACGCCACTGTAAAGATACTTCTTCTTCTTCTTCTTCCTTTCAAGTATTAGGCCAAGGCCTGTTACGATCCTATAGAAAATTTTCCCTTATGGGAAATTCTCATATAAGACTTGAAAGCATAATAATAGTCCCTTCGATTGGTTGCTGGCCAAAGGAAGGCAAGACCAGTGATGGGGCTGCCATCTTATAGCCTCTGGTCAGGCTTTCTGGAGAAGAAAAGAAAATAAAGGAAAGAAGAAATGGAAGAAAGGAAGGACTCCCTAGCCCTCGGATGCCCTAATAGCGTCGGGGTCGAAAAAACAAGAGTTAACCAAGAGAGGTTAGATAGTAAAGTTAACAGAGTGCAAAACACAAGTAAGTGGAAGAAAAGTTTTGCACAGCTTGGGCACATTGTGGTCGCCATCCACATATCCCCTAGATGAGGACCCCTGAGGGCTGTAAAGATACTTATAATCGCCTAATGTTTAGTTTCCTGTGCCTTTCTTCTTTGTTTCTGTTAAAATATCCAAATCTATTTTCATTGCGTCTACTTCTTTAATTACTTCCTCCGTTTTACTTCTGCAGCCTTGAATATTCCAAGTATCATTTTTAAATGTCCTTTTCCTTAGCTTTAATCGTCTTAGAGTGTTTTCCGAGGCATGATGTTTGGTTTTTTAGCGTTTTTTTTCTTTTTATGATGAACGAGGAGCTGGTCCGATGCATCAACCCCCAACCTGGGAGAGGGTAATTTTTGTTCAAGGTTTTCTTCCTCTAGCCTTTAATAGTCCAGTATCTTACTGCAAGGCAGCAGCGCTAGTTTTGGTCCGCTCTGGGTATTTTATTTCCCCAGTACCCGCCATATCTGGTTGAGCATTACCCTATCCGCCACCTGGGGAGGCGCCCGATGGGAGACTGGCAACTCTATACGGGTGGAGAATTTTAAGTACAGAAATGGATGTTTTTAGAAGATCAGCTGGAAAATCTAGAATGGATAGATTACGAAATAAAGAAATAAGGGAAATTATGGATGTACAAGAGGAGCTGGACATCATAAACATTATATAAAAGAAAAGATTACAGTGGTATGGCCATGTCAAAAGAACGCCAGAGCAAAGATTGCCTAAATTGTCATGGAATGAATTCCAATAGTAAGGAGGAAGAGAGGAAGACCGAAGAAAACTTGGATAGAAGGGGTAGAAGCAGCTATGGATATCAGAGGATTGGAGGAAGATCAATGGGTGGACAGAGAGGAATGGCGTTTGGTTTCCGGAAGACGGCGGCAGCTGTCATGATACCTGATGATGATGACTAAACATATCACTGCATTTTAAATGAACTGAACATTATTTGAAACAAAATTGAAAGTTGATTTTAAAAAAATACAGTAGATCTACCGGTTTCACATTACAAATACCTGAATAATTTTCAGTCCTTCGTGTTGAAGTTAACGGTGAATTTTATATAATTATTGAATGTAACTGGATTCGTATTATTTCACAAACTTATGCTATCGTTCTTTCTGAATGAAATGTATGTTTTTCATATCTTGATTTACATTTCGCTGGCACTAAAAAAGCACACCCAACTTCCCGCGCTTCTTCAATTCCATCATTTTGATTACCATACTTGCCGCCATTTATGCTTGATTGGTGTCACGGCCTGCTGCAGTCTCAACTAATTTTTTCGACATTTAGCATATATATAAGGATTTCATTCCTTGATAATGGCATGTGGGATCATGCCGAAACGTCGGAGTCAGTGGCCAGGGGCCGAACTTGAATCCAAGACGCAGAAAACCCAAGAAAACTTTCTTATTCATACTTATATCCGCGAAAATCTGCAATATATATATATATATGCTAAGTTGTTTATAATGAACGCAAATATTTCCAACAAAGATGTTATTATTTTTCTATTAGTTATTATTTTCAAAACGCCATCGTGCAAAAAATAATTTACAACACACGTTTGTGAAGTGTTTTACTGAACCTCGGAAATTAAAAACCTCGCTATCGCTCGAGTTTTAATAATTTTCTCGCTTCTGTAAAAACCACTTCTCAATCTCGCATTATTATATACAACTTTCCTCATTAGAGGATTGCCTCAAGGAGAAAATGATACAGACAATTTTTTTTTAAATTGATGAAATACATTTTGTAAATAGGCTTTTAAAACGAATTATGATTTTTTTAATTTATTTATAATTTATATAACTTATATTGTTTTGGACTTGATGCATTACTGTTCTCAACTAGCGAAGATTTATGTCCATATTTTGCGGTATTATGATTTATTGAAGACTAACAGAAACAGATACTTGATATTACATTAAATAAAAAGAATTGGCGAAGTTACTTCACGTAGTCATTTTACGGTGAATGAATTCATATGTAACTGGTATAAGATGTTTAGCTCAGTTGTCAGTTGTCGCTTTTTTGTGTCATAAGGAAGTGCTGTAAAATAGTTGTTTATAAAAATGCGGTGCTTTATTTTGTTCTTAGCGCATTTTCCATAGAGTAGTTTAAAACCTCTTTCAATGTCTTATTTATTATTAATTTATGACCATTATCCTCTTGGAATATCAATTTACCTTTTGATATATCATCATTCATAACTGAGGAAATATGACATATTTGGAAAAAATAAGTAAATGTTAGCTAAAGGATATGGATATCATTAGTTGATATCAATTCTAAAAAACATATAAAACTCAAATATATAAACTATTATTAAGCCATATGCAATTTATATTGTACAGAAGAGAGAAGGATTTTAACGAAGGGATACAGTATCAGAATAAGCTAGCAGAATGGAGAAGGTAGGTGTTATGCAAAATATTTTGTCCCGGGCCTTAGGAATATTTATGCAAGTTCAAAAAATATATATATATAACCTAATTATTCAATTTTCCAAATTTAATATGTATTGTTCTATTTCTCTATTTCCCTTAGTTTAACCTCTTCCTTTGAAAATAGTTTTACATATCCCATGCTAGCCGGAAAAGTCTATTGTTTAGCAAAAAGTATAATGGCTAGGCCATATAGGCCTACATAGAATAGAGAAACATTAAGAAACTCCATAGTCCATAGTAATTCTGCCCGAAGGCAGGTCCTTCACCGCAATCAAAGCATTTTCATGCTATGCTTGCAGCTTTACTAGGGTATTGTGTAAGTGTGGTAGCTTCCCGTTGCTTTCCACACCGGTGAAGGATGATAGTGATGATGATAATGATAAGGATGATGATGATGATAATGATGGCCATATGATTTCGGGGACCGTTTGGGCCTTAAAGTTACCCTGACATTTGTCTTACAGGTGAGGAAAAACCCCGATAAAAACCTCACCCAGAAAAACTGCCCCGACCGGGGATCGAACCCGGGCCCGCTGCGTGACAAGGCAGCAGCTACCTCGAGACCACAGCGGTATTAGAAGAAAACCCAGAAGGAATATAAATAAGAAGAACAAGGTTTACTTGGTTGAACCTTAACGGAGAAGGATTTGAGGTAATTGAATGTCAGTTTAGAAGAATGGCTGAGGATAGACAGGAATATAAGGGAGATCAAGGAACTCAAAGGACTGTATTGTCATATATGATATTTTTAATACGTACATTTTCTAGACAAGTTCATATTTTTAATTTTAAGAACAATGATAAATGTATTATCTAATCGATCATCATAGCAACTCCGTCCGTGAAAGTCTACGTGAATACATTAGTCACCTCTACGGGGAGTAAATATACAGATATATGCGACGATTTGAGATGAGTCTCAAGACAACCCTTGAGGATACCAGACGCAGTATCTGGCGAAACGTCAGGGAACTACAAGCCTCACGACCACGGTCTACAGCCCGAAAATCTTCTTCAAGATCATCATATCCCCTAATCTGTGTATCAGTAGACAGGGATGGGTCCTTACTCAACGCCAAGAGGAGGACATCCGCAGACAAAGAAGAAGGGATTAGATGTAATCTAGCAATAAGTTAGTTGTAAGTTGGTAAATTAAGTATTAGTTTTAACACAACACCATGTAAATATTACTAGATTAGGTGGTAGATTTAAGACTTATGACTTAGGTTAAGGATTAATATGTAAAAATAACTGTATATAAGTAGTATTAAGAACAAACACCCGAAACTTGTATCCTGAAAATGAACATAATAAAAAACAGCAGAGAGTAATTAGGGACAAGAGCAGACCTGGGGATACGGGCATTAAGCCCGAGGAAACCCAGGAGGATGGCGGTGGGGCTCTTAATAAAAAATAATAAATATCAGTAGACAGGGTGCAGTTCATTGACCGGCTGTAAACAAAACTCTTTATTTAATTAAAAGCAGATCTTAGTACGTGTGCATCATGCCGAAAAGTTCCAGCTTCCAGGTCGTCTTTCATTAAATATTGGATACACGAGCTTCCACATTTCTTATCGGATGGACAAAATTATATATTTTGGTTAAGTCCGTCCGAGTTTCTCTTGTGCTATGCAAAGTAGACCATTGTTGGGGTTGTCACCTCAAAGCTTTAGGTCCAGATAAGAAATGAGGATATCCGAGAACTGCAGATCTACTCCATAAAAGAAAAGATATTTAACCCTTAAATTCGTAATGTACATCAGTTGGTTCAATTAATTTAATATTTTAAATAAATCAGAAGAAAACTAACAAAAAGAAACCATTTAAATATGTGTCTAATTATGCAAATACCTAATAATAACAGTTACATAAGATCCCGTTTTCTCTGCGGTCCGCCTTATTCAAATAACTAACAGAAGAAATGTGTAAAAAAAAAAAAAAACATACCCACGGCAGTGGAACAGTGAAGTCAAGTCAAGGCATCCTAGATTCATCGAGTACGCAAACTTTGCTGTTGGCGGTAACGACAGCTCTTGTTACTGGTAGTAAGGATCACCGACGAGCCAACGCGAACTGGTGGACAACCTGTGGCCAACCTTGGCGACTTGAGCGCTACTGCTCGGGCTTTTGCCTCTCTCTACTCCAAGTTGCAGATTGAAATTATTATTTTTTTCTTCTGATTGCTGGCTGAAAATAGTGAATTGGTGAATAGTGTTGTGCCGCATGTCGCTTTTTTCCGGGTGGGGCCTGGCGGCCACACCCACTTAAGAGTATTAAGTTGTTTTCAGTGAAATTTTTTCAGTGTTGTTGTTTATACAGTGGTGTTTGGTTCCTACAAAGCAACTCTATTAACTGCGAGTGCTTTGTTAAGCCTTGTCTGCTGGCTTATTGTGTTCAGTTTTTAGTTCAGTTCAATCAAGCCAAGTGCTAGTGTAGTAATAAGTAATTAGTGCTGAACAGTCTTACCATGGCTGCTTCACTAAAAAGCGTGAGTGCCGAGCAGGCTATGGACCTTGAGTATGAGGAGCCCTCGGCCTACGAACTTTGGGATACTGCGCTCAAAAAATTTGAGAGATACGTAGTTAATCAAAAATTTCCATCTGAATCAAAATTCTTAGAAGTAGCTAGCGAGGTGCGTGGTGCCCTCGTTATAGTTATTAATTTCATAAGCACGTTCCCAAATTTCGGTCAGTCCGAATTTGCTCGTGATGTTACACATGATTGCCTAAAAAGATTAAGTGAGATTAAGCTCAATATGAAATCTAACCAAGATTATTTTGAAAAAATGCTTCATGAATTGAAAACAATACTTATGGAACTTCCTGTATCCTGTTTTTTCACAGGTGCAGATCAAATTCCTATTGCGAATACAGAATATGTACCTGAACCTAAAAAGATTAAAACACATGAGAAAGAGAAACCATCCCAAAATAGTTCAAATGATAACATGAATACAGTTTCAAATAAAGAGAAACCATCCCAAAATAGTTCAAAAGTTAACATGAATACAGTTTCAAATAAAGTGAAACCAACCACAAATAAGGCAACTAAGGTCACATCACGACAAAATGAGGTGTCGACTGTGCCAGTGCAAAATAAATTTTCAATTTTTATCCGAATTACCGGAACCAATGGACACTGTCGACCCTCAGGCTCCTCAACTTGGACCGTCACGGGACAAGCAGACTACAGCAGCTACCAGGCGTAGTAGCCAACCGTCCAGGGATCCTCAAGTAATGCCGCAGCCGAAAAGGGAACCACGCCCACCACCCATAACGGTGATTGGACATGGTGACCTTTTCAGGATGAATCGGGAATTAAAAGGAAAATTCGAAAAAGACGTGAAAGTAGTTAAAACCCAGGACGGTTTGAGATACTACGCTACCTCGGAGGCAGACTTTCATCTACTCAAAGAGTACTTCAAAAATGCAAAGAAAGAATTTTATACATTTCAACTCAAAAAAGATCTGCCTCTGAGGGCTGTTCTAAAGAGGCTTCCTTCCAGCATCACTGCTGATGAAGTCAAGGAAGAACTTAAAGAACTAGAATATCCAATAATATCGGTAAAGCAAAATCACAAAAAAAGAAGGAGAAGTTTATACTCCCTTACCATTATACATCCTGGAACTTCAGAACAATGATGCTGGTAGGGAAATATATAACTTAAACCCGCCTCTGTTTGACAGTGGTGGCTGTGGAACCATACAGACCTAGAGCTGGCATGAAGCAGTGCTTCAGATGCCAGAAGTTTAACCATACTTTCATGGGGTGTTCCTTAACCCCATCTTGCGTAATTTGCGCTGGTACTCATAGTCATCGTGAGTGTCCGGTGAGAACCGAGGCACTCACGGACAAGAGCCTGCTGAAGTGCGCGAACTGTGGGGAAGAGGGACATCCCGCTTCCTACCGGGGTTGTGAAGCCTATAAGAAAGCAAAAGAGATTTATGAAAAAAGAAAACCAAACCAAAGTCCAACAACCCCGGCGTCCCAACCTCGAACTTTCACATCAAAATCTGTTAATCCTACAGTCTCATATAGTTCTATGGTAAATTCTGGCATCACAGTTAAACCTACTGCAGGCACTGTCCCACGTCAGCCAGGGTCTGTGGCTGCTATACCAATGACGGATCAGGGACAACAACTTTTCCATAACATTCAGCCTCTGCTGAGTGGTCTGTCGACACCTATGGAAAGGTTTGTGTTCCTGACTAATCTGGTGAACTCATGTTTCGGAGATGGCTAAGTACTTCACGACCAAGCACAGATGCCCTATATTGCCGATACAATTGAAAAAGGGTTGTGCACATGTTGCAACATATAGAAAATCATGAAAATCCAATTGCTCGCAATATAGGGCATATGCTACAGCAACGTGCTGTACACCGAAACATATTCACCAGAGACCCCGATGACGGTCCACTTCCATGATATGTGTGCTGGATTCCAGCTAGAGTAGTGTGGCTCACTCCATGTCGCCGGCTTTCGGACTCTCTGCTTGTCCGGCGACTATGGTTTATGATGACCCTGCTCTGGTGAGGGACCATCCTCATATCATCCATACCTGCTACGGTAATGAACACATAAGCCGCGAGACAGCAAGGCTAAGGAACAAAACCCCTACTGAATAAACACAATGGTGTTTGGCCGCCAAGGGACCTCAACTGGTTCCCAAAAAGCGGCACACTGGGCAATGCTAGTCATTGCCACAAAACAGTCAGTCAGTCAGTCAGTCCAAAAATAAGAATACGAACAAATAAGTTCGTAAATGAAAAATTATTAAATAACTACGACGATATAATTAATTCACAAGGGCTAAAGAGGGTTGGAAATCCCTAAGAATAGCCGGAAGTTGCTGTTCATGATTGAACGATTCCCATAGGTCGAGGACGCTTCCACAAAAAATGGATGTTTTCCTTGATGGATAGAAAGGGAAGTTCAAGAAGTGACACAATTTCCATTACATAACTACTACTACTACTACTCTTTAGTCAATTTAAGGGTTAACAACAAGAATCAGTAGAGAGACCATGTAGAAAGAATGGAGGAAAGTAGATTACCAAATAAAATCTTACATTATTTTCCGAGAGATGTCAAACGTCCTCGGAAGAGATGGTCTTAGATCTATTAGTAAATATGGAACAAGCAATTACTAGCTAAACCAGGAAGTGAAGAAGTAGAAGGAGAAGAAAATTATATTCTATAACGTTTGCATCAAACAAGTGAGTTAATTTTGTTTCGCGTTTCCCTTTAAAGTACGTACTCAGCTCTGCGGATTTAATGTGACATAGACGTACGTAGACGTACTATTTTTCTGCGTTTACAATTTTAAATGCGCGGCTCAGTGGTGCAAGCGATTAGACGCTCACATCTCATCGCTGGGGTCCCGATATCGAGTTTCGATCACCCTATGTGGGTTTCCTGGTGGACGAAGCAGAGCTTGAGCAGATTTTTCTCGCGTTTTCTCTCATTTTCCTCTGCCACAAATTTCATTCCACCATTTCTCCATATTCATCTCATCCATTTCGTTTCATTTCGTTCATCCGCCCCTGTGACGGTGCGTCAGGGATGGTCGACCGGCACTCCTGTAGTTCACAGACCTCTATAATATACAGGCTTCATCTCATCTCACTGCTCGACCCGATCCTGAGTTGGACACGAGTTGAGGATATTTATATTTACAATTTTAAATATACTAAATCAAGAATAACAGTCAATATTTAATAATTAATCTGAAATATACTATATATAATATCCATCCATATTAATTCTGCCCTAGGGCAGTTCTTTCACTGCAATCATAGCATTTTCATGCTATGCTTGCAGCTTTACTAGGGAATTATAGCTTCCCGTTGCTTTCCACACCGGTGAAGGATGATGATGATGGCCGGATGATTTTCGGGTACCGTTGGACCCTAAGCTTCCTGACATTTGTCTTACAGGTGAGGAAAAACCCCGAAAAAACCTCACCCAGGAGCCTGTCCCGACTGAGAATCGAACCCGGGCCCGCTGCGTTTTTTTTTTTTTTGGGCGCATGAAGCGCCACCCAGTGTGCCGCGTTGGAACCAGGAGCAGCTCCCTGGCGGCGAATACCTTTGTGACTATCGAGTTGGGGTTTAGTCACTTACCCTGCGCTTATTTAGCGGCGTTGTTGTTCAGCTAAAAATTGATGTTGACGGGAAGTGAAATGAGTTGTTACCTTGCTAGAGTAGGGCATCGTAAACCACCTGGCCGGGCAAGCAGAGAGTCCGAAAGCCGACCAGGAGGAATGAGCCACGCTACTCCAGCTGCAGCACAGCTCTCATTTCATGAAACTGGGACATCAAGGTCTGGGGAATATGTTCCGATGAACTGCACGCAGCTGTAACGCATGCCCTATATTGCAAACAAAGGAATTAGTATGATTTTGAATAACATGAAACATGTTATCCACACGTTAAACCCGCTGCGTGACAAGGCAGCACTCTACCTCGAGACCACAGAGGTGTACGTATATATAATATAATGTAATAAATTTCGAACTTCTATCAGTTAATAAATAATAATTTTTTTTTCTTGTAAGCCCTTGTTTCTCTCAAAGAGATTTAGGCGCTCCCCCCCCCCCCTACAGGGAGAAATTGAACCATACTAATTTAGTTACACTTGTTTTCGGAAAGATGTCAGAGTGGCCAGGGGTCTGCGTTCCGCCTGAAATAGAGACATCTAGGAAACCAAGGTAGTACTAGGATGAGAAAATTCAGCACATTTTGCTTAGAAATATCGGGACCCACGGCTTAAAATCCCTCCCGGATGACTTGCTCCTTGGATTTTTCCATCCTAAAAAATCCATCGACCCCGGCCGGCTTGAAACCGCGACCCTCGGGACCAGATGCAAGGAGCATAACCACTAGTCAACCGCAGCCAAATTATTTTTAATACTAATAACATGTATATCAAATTCCGTTGAGGTGAATAGTCATAAGATAACAATTAAAATTTTAAATGTACCTGCTGGCAGATACCGTCGTCCTCAATTTTGTTAAAATGATGTATGTAAAATATTATTAATTGGAGGCCTTTCGGAAGTTAACTTCCATCATCAGCAGGATGAGTATGGAAATGAATCAGGACCTGCAACGTCTAACAGCGTGTTAACTACTAGCAGCGTATACTCATCCTGCTGTTGATGGAAGTTAACTTTCGAAAGGCCTCCAGTTAATATTTTACATACATCATTTTAACAGAGTTGAGGAACAGTAATATAATGTACGGTTAAAAACTATAATATAGTTACCTTGTAGGTCCGTCTCCTCAACTTAAGTTCTTTTAAAACTCTGTAGGCCTTTCGGGACTAGTCCCATCATCAGCAGAATGCATTAGGTCCGTTCTTGTTGACCCTTGTTGAAGCACTGACTTGGTTGTGAGAATTTTGTACAGAGGATCACAAAATTCTCACAACCAAGTCAGTGCTTCAACAAGGGTCAACAAGAACGAACCTAATGCATTCTGCTGATGATGGGACTAGTCCCGAAAGGCCTACAGAGTTTTAAAAGAACTTAAGTTGAGGAGACGGACCTACAAGGTAACTATATTATAGTTTTTAACCGTACATTATATTACTGTGAACTAATACCTCAACGGAAAATCACCATGAATTTTACTAGTAGAGTTGAGGAAGACGGCACCTACCAACACGTACATTTTAATTTTTAATTTTATCATAAGTAATGTCACGAGTGATTTCCAAATTCTCTAGACAAATTCACTCCTCACTTCGTGAGTCGTGGATTCATCGATAATTTGAAAATCACTCGTGGCACTTGTTAAGACTATTTAACGAATAAAATTAAGCTGTTTACTGCAAATCATTATTTAACCATAGTTATTTTAAAATGTTTATATATTTAATGTAAATGGCGATGTTTGAAAACAAATGAGAAACGATTGGTACGCTTCATTTGTTCATCACTGCAACCAGATCATATTTAAAATAAAGCTATTATTATTATTATTATTATTATTATTATTATTATTATTATTATTATTATTATTATTTATTGCCAAAGGACGCAATATTGTAAGAATGCACCCTAGTGAAGAAATTTATAACCAACATTATAGATAATAATTAATTTCTGCTGTCCTATGATGTAAATATGTCAATTATATTTTTCTGCCACGTTATTTCCCGGGAAATAATTCGTTTAAGATAGTACAAACAGTATTTTTGTGGTATAACCAATTGCTACAAATGCTTTTATATTATCTCCCGCAAGCACTATGTGCTTACATTCGTGAACTATATATACAATCTGGTAGCCACATGCAGTCGCTGCAAAATAATGCTATGACCTATTCAGAATATTAAAGAGGAGGAGCTTGATTTTAAAGTGATAAAATTAAACTGATAAAATCGAGGTGAAAATAACTGTGATTGGCTGTAAATAAAAAATCATTGAACTGTGATTGGTCATTGATTCCCATTTGGGGCATGAGTTAAATAGTTATTTTTTTAAATTGATAAATGCATACTAAAATTAGTAAACCTGAATCTGCGTAAAATACATTTTTATAAACTACTCGTATTTTGCATGTGATCAGAACTCGTTTTAGGCACCTAAATAAGGTTTTTGAACCTAAAAACTCGAGGTCTAGTTATGATGAATGTAAATGTAAATTAGACTACAACAGTAAACGAAAGGAATACGTAATATTAGAGAAAATGTTCCCAGCAGCGCTTCTGTTTTGAACCAGTAGAATAACAGGTTCCTCTTGACACGTGATGGTCAGGTGGACTGACAGTTGTATTGCTCACTTTATAAGACTCTCAGAAATTATTTAAATTAAAAATGAAACAGGACAATTGTGGAATGAAGGGATTTGTAAACATGAAGTCGGACAATGAATATACTAAAGACAGGAATATTTAAAGAAATTCAAAATATTTTCACATAAAAATGCATCTTACCAACAAAGGGTCATATGTTGCTCATATTTCTATGTCAAAGAAGAAAGAGTAAATGACCACACTAAGATATACTGTAGACGTATTACATAAATTATCCTGAAGAATGGAGCAGTATTTCGCAAAATAGTACAGTTCTTTCTCAACCTAACTTCAATCCCTAGATTTTCACAATGGAAGCGAATCTTAACCATCAACTGCATCGATTGAATAATGTTTCTTTTTTTACACGCTTTATATTAGCTTGACCTGTATCCATCTATCTATGTAACGGAATCTTTCAAAGCGATGTTCATCCACTTAAAATCATTGCATCGCCTTGAAACTTTGTATACTTGTAAAGGGCCCGTGACAATACAATAATTTCATATTTATTTTCTAAAATCCTGGCCAGAATCATCAGAAAATCAAAAAGTGTCATTTTATCTATGTAACGGAATTTTTCAACGCGATTTTCACCCACTTAAAATCATTGCATCGACTTGAAACTTTGTATACTTGTAAAGGACCAATGGCAATGCAATACTAACATCAATATTTCTAAAATCCTTGCCAGAATCAGCAGAAAATCAAAATAATGAAAACCGTTATAATGGGTGGCGGCCTTATTAACTTCTTACTCAATTGTTGTAACAGCTCAGTTGGTAGAGCGGTCGACTGTAGTGGTATAAAATTTCAGTAATCCATAGGTCGCTGGTTCAAATCCGGCTCGGAGGATTTTTTAGTAGGTTATTACTTTTAGCTCAAAACTACAGTAGTATCGAATTTAAAGATATTTACATTTTTATCTTATTCTGTAAAATATTAAAACTAAAAAATAAAAAATAGTTTTAAAAAACTAAAACAACACGCTTTATTAGAAAACCGAACTAAAAAATGAAAAATAATTATAATTTCCAACACGTTCTTGATGAAATTAAAGTGCTCAACAAGAAAAATCATCTCCAACACATAGGCCTATAGAATAAAACTAGAGTTATCAACAAACAGAAAATAATTTTACCATCTAAAGCGTGGGGTGCTTTTTATGATTTTTACATTTTCGTCTTAGAGACTTTACTTCTACCAATATATGTTTATTATCAAATATATTAATTGATATAGAGCACCGCACGCATTTGATGGTAAAATTATTTTCTTTTTGTTGATAACTCTAGTTTTATTCTATATGTGTTGGAGATAATTTTTTTGTTGACCACTTTAAATTTATCCCAAGCGTGTTGGAAATTAAAATTATTTTTCATTTTTGAGTTCGGTTTTCTAATAAAGCGTGCTGTTTTAGTTTTTTAAAACTATTGTTTATTATTTACATAAACATGCCGATGCAAAAGAAGTTTAATAAAAACATTAAATCTACGCACTTTAATAAGATATTTTATACTGCTGCTGTCATAAAAAATAAATCAGGATGAAAGGGCGCCTATAAAAAATTGAACTATGCCCGAGTAAGAACCCATGTTTCATTACCAATTTTACAAATATATTTTTAGCATGTAGGCCTATATATAGTAGAATAAGTAATTAAAGATAAATACATTTTTGCCAATTTCTTCCGCTCAGTTTGATACATTCTTTTACTCCGCTTTATAAACGATTGCACCTAGTACGATTTGAAAAAAGATACTTACAAATTAATGGAAATAAATTATATTACCAATCGATAAGAATGGAAATAAAAATTACACAGCTCTACAAAAAAAAATATTTTTTGTTGCCATGAATATCTCTGCGAATTTCTATGTTTTCAAGTGCACAGTTTACGAATATATTCATGAGAGTGCTGAATGTGCTCTAAAAAATTATAGAAGAAAATCTTATAAAAGGCGTTTCACTGAAGTATAACATGGGTTTTCGACATTTTTTTCTTTCTATTTACGTCAGTGTATACTAATTTTTCAAAAAACAATTTGACATCATAAATATAGGCCTAGCTGTTATTTTTTCATATTTTCTGATTTTTGTAGTGTAAAATGAAGAACAAAGATTAAAAAGAAAATGGAGCAAATCTTCCAAAATCATTGATAGTTTCACGAATTGTGAGCATAAATATATCCGAAATTAATCTTATATCAAGGGCAACAAAATCACTGTTGACCAGTGTTATTGATACTGTTATAAGGGCATTTCATTACTTTCAACTAGGTACAAAATTCTAACGTATACAAATATTCAGGCTTATTCTTTAAATTAGTGAGGTAATAGGCGATCACCAATGTTGATTTATAGGAAATAGATCTACAATAACTAACAAGATCACTGGCATTATCGAACCCGTAGGTTCATGGGCCAGTGGACATAAGATCTCTACACATCTCTATCCTGAGCTAATGTTTTCCAATCATCCCCTGTATAATCTACTTCTCTTAAATCATAGTTAATGTTATTCTCCCATCTCATTCTTGGTTTACCAACTCGGCGATTTCCTCTAGTTGTCCTACAAGTAGCTTCCATTCCTTAGCTGTTAGTTTATGAAGACTATTTAACTCATGCTCCAAATAGGAGTCAATGACCAATCATATTTCAATGATTTTTTTATTTACAACCAATCACAGTCGTGTTTCGCCTAAAATTTACCAACTAAAGTTTATCATAATAAAGAAAGCACCTCCTTTTTAACATTCTGAATAGGTCATAGCATTTTTTGCAGTGACTGACCCTCCAAGAAATACGGCTACCAGATTGTATATATAGTGCATGAATGTCAGCAGAAAGCGCATGCGATAGATAATATAAAACATTTGTAATAATTAATTACACCACAAGAAAACGCTGTTTGCACTTTCTTAAACGAATTATTTTCCAGGAAATGACGTAGAAAAATATAATTTACATATTTACACCATAGGACATAAGAAATTAATTAATACCTATAACGTTGGTTATAAATTTCTCCACTAGGGTGCATTCTTACAACATTGCGATCTTTTGGCAATAAATAATATTATGATCTGGTTGCAGTGATCGAACAAAAGAAGCAAATAAAGCGTACCAATCGTTTCTCATTTGTTTTCAAACATCGCCGTTTACATTAAATATATAAATATTTTAAAATAACTATAGTTAAATAATGAGTTGTGAGTAAAGAGCTTAATTTTATTCGTTAAATAGTCCTAACAAATGCCACTCTTGTTTTCAAAATTCTCTAGATAAATTTGGAAATCACTCGTGGCATTACTTATGATAATGTAGTATTATTAGGCGACAGCGAGATGATAACTTAGGGCCAACACGCACACTCTGTTGAGTAACACTAAAAACTGGGACTGGAAATAAACATCAATAATAGATTTACAATAGATAACAGGCCCAAAATGTTCTCCCTATGACCTAGAGATGGCTTGTCATATTAAATTGTAATAGTTCATATTTTTAATTACCTATGTTATACTGATGCCAAATGGTTAAGTCAAGATGTCTTGGCACAGAGCTACGGGTCTTGCGCCGGTTCGGGTCTCCATGAGGAAAGAAATTTTCCCTTGCAATTTCCGCCAGTATGGGACCGGTACCACCCAGCATCGTGAGGAACTTGGGTAGCTGCAATAAGTAGTAGCTCCAGTTTGAGCAAACCAGCTATAACGTCTGGGGATCCGACATGCTGACTATATGTCACCATACACTGGCAGGATGAGCGTCTCCTCTGTGATTAACACATGTAAATGTGAGGTCAGCAGCCGACTGGTAACCCAAGGGTCTTCTAGGCCTGTCGCGCCATGGAATTTAGTTCAGTTTTATGTTATACTGAATAAATAGTTTGAAATAATTCAATGTTGAACGTCTAGTTTGTAACACTCTGTATACGAGAAGGTGAGAAGGTACTCTGTATAAATAGCTTCAGAGAACGTGATATACAGAAAGATTATTCATGTGAGATCATATATATAATTATACGTATGATGTCAGATTTGCACAAGAAACTCGTTCAGTATGCAAGCCCCGTGTTTATGATTTAAAATTCTAATTTGTATTCTTATTCTTCTTTATGCGCATATACTGTACTTTTGTACAAGCGACACAACTTCTCGAATGATAAGCAACATTTCTTAAGATCAACTTGTAATCCTCCTCTATGAATACTTGAATACATTTTCTAAGTATAATAAATGCCATACTGTATATCATTAGCAATTTAAGAATTTAAATTATTGGGCAGTCAAAATTGACTTTTCTTTATCTTACTAATCTCTAGCATTCCATAAATGTTAAATTATATTTTTCATCATTAATGTATAGTATACACCATCTGAAATTCAAAGATAACTCAAAATTGGCCTTCACTGAAATTGGATTTTAAGAAGAGCAGCAAAATATTCAAGGTTAGACGAAGGGATAAATAAAATATGGGATATCAGTCAAAAATTAAAAAATAACTGCATTTTAAAAAAATCGAAGCGAAAATGGTAATCGAGCAGAATTTTTAGGGTCAAATCCACACTCAAAGTGAGAAGACTTTTCTCGATCTTCAACTATTTTTATAACACATGTAGGACGTGTTATTGAAATGTCAGAAGGATAGAATTTAGATTGGATACCAGCACAAAATAGAAGGAATGAAGAAGAAATGCATAAATAAAAAAATTGCATTGGAATGAAAATGAAATAGGAGAATGTTGGAATGAAAATTAAATAAGAAATCCAGAAGAAGGAGTATGGGTACATCCATCACTCCATCCATAGTAATTCTGTCCGAGGGCAGGTCTTCCACTACAATCATAGCATTTCCATGCTATGCTTTGCAGCTTTACTAGGGAATTATAAGTGTGGTAGTTTCCCGTTGCTTTCCACACCGGTGAAGAATGTTGAGGATAATGATAAGGATGATGATGATGGCCGGAAGATTTTCGAGGACTGTTGGGTCCTAAACTTACTTACATTTGTCTTACAGGTGAGGAAAACCCCCGAAAAAAACTCACCCGGAGCCTGCTCCGACCGGGAATCGAACCCGGGCCCGCTGCGTCTTTCACTGCAATCATAGCATTTTTATGCTATGCTTTGCAGCTTTACTAGGACATTATGGGTGTGGTAGCTTCCCGTTGCTTTCCACAACGGTGAAGGATGATGAGAATAATGATAAGGATGATGATGATGATGATGATGATGATGATGGCCGGTTGATTTTCGGGGACTGTTAGGTCCAAAACTTACTGACATTTGTCTTACAGGTGAGGAAAACCCCCGAAAAAACACCCAGGAGCCTGCCCCGACCGGGAATCGAACCCGGGCCCGCTGAGTGACAAGAACGCTACCTTGGACTATGGAAATATAAGGAAGAATATATCGTACATGTTTTTGCCAGAGGTCCCGTCCCATAGTCGAGTGTTTAAGGCAAGATGCCTTGGCCGCAGAGCTATGGGACCTCCTCTAAATTTAAGACCCATAATGTGGCCATCGTAATCATCATTATCATATTCGTCATGTTTAGTATGAATATGTGCGTGCGTGCGTGTGTGTGTGTGTGTGTGTGTGCGCGCGCGCGTGGGTATGCGTGTGTGTGTATGTGTGTGCGTGCGTGCGTGCGCGCGTGTGTGTGAATGGTATGTCTTGTCTTATGTTATGTTGTCTCGGAGGAGGCCCTGACATCACTTATTCGGCGAGGCCTCCATTTCCTTATGCGGTAAAAAAAAAAGTAAGTGTGTGATTCAACGTTTAAGACCCCTCTTCCTACAGGTCGCCCCACTGCAAGGCCTGGGTGGCGTGTGGCATGTAAAAAGTACCTATAAGGCGAGAGTTAAACTGAGGTAGAACAAGAAATAAATAAGCAAGTTCTATTCACGAATAAAATAAAACAAACACCCAACAATCCGCATTAAAGTGTACAGAGTGTCCACAAAGTCGTGCTACCAAAACAATGTAACTTAGCTCGTAAACAATTTGAGATAGAGACATGCTGTTTCTTGCAACGTATTCTACATCTCTCAGAGTTTTGTTTACATTTGTTGCAGATTGTGATTTAAACAACAATGACGACACAACAGGAAAAAAACCCAATGTGTATGGTGGTATGCTGAGTCTGGTAAATCACCAGTACCTCCATATCCTAACGTTATGGCGGTTAACATGTCCAGACACAAAGAAAGTCACTTCAACAGAGAACATCACCCTCAGCAGGTACTCATTGTCTTCGTCAATTGCGTTCAGTATGGAATCAGCAAATTCAGCACGAGGAGGGAAGTTAGTTGACAGCTACGCTTGCGTAATTTGCACTTTATAGGGCTGAAGATGTAGCCGCTTGTGGAGAACTTTATGAATGGTTGATTTTGGTAAATGCAGTTCCCGTGAAGCATGTCGAACCGATATTTGAGGTCTGAGTTGAAATGCAAGTTGCACATTGTCGATCGTTTCTTGGCTCACACCAAGTCATCCACTCCGTGGCAAGTGCATTACACTGCCAGTCGCTAGAAATGTCTCGGCCCATCTAATTATAGATGATTTGGATGAAGAATCTCTTCCATATTGCCGGCGGAAATTTGACTTAACAGTTACTGGTGATTTACCAGCCCCAGCATACCACATACACATTGGTCCTTTTCCTGAGGTATCGTCATTGGGTAAATCACAATCTGCAATAAATGAAAATAAAACTTTGAGAGATGTAGAATACGTTGCAAAAAAACCACATGTCTTTATCTCAAATAGTTTACGAGCTAATTTACATTTTTTTTATAGCTAGACTTTGTGGGCACATTGCATATAAATTCAATTAACCCTTATCACAATATTACGATCTATTTCACAGATATGAGACACAAAATATTTCATTGAACCTCACTTTGTTGAGAAACCATTTATCTCATTAGGTGCTGACAGCTAATGACAAATGAGGGAAATTTTGAGGAAGTGGTTGAATTCAAATACCTAGGAACAATAATCACAAATAAGAATGAGATGCACAAAGAAATTAAACATAGGCTCAATTCTGGAAATGCGTGCTATTATGCATTGCAGAGACTCTTGATGTCCCAACTCCTTTCAAAAAACGTTAAACTGAAAATATATAAAACTATTATTCTACCAGTTATATTATATGGGAGCGAAACATGGACTGTTACATTAAGGGAGGAAATGAGAGTACGAGGTTTTGAGAATAAAGTTCTTAGGAAAATTTTTGGACCAAAGAGAGATGAACAGACAGGTGAATGGAGAAGACTTCGTAACAATTAACTACATGGTCCTTATAGGAAGCCAGATATAATAAGAACAGTTAAGTCTCGTAGACTGCGATGGGCAGGACATGTACATATGGGGAATGAAAGACTTGCATGGAAGCTTCTTGTAGGAAAGCCAGAGGGAAAACGCCCAGTTGGTAGACCAAGAATGAGTGGGAGAACAACATTAACTATGATTTGAGGGAAGTAGATTATACAGGGAATGATTGGAAGGCATTAGCTCAGGTTAGGCATATATGGAGATCTTATGTCCGCGCGGCCATGAACCTTCGGGTTCGATAGTGCCAGTAAGTAAGTAAGTAAGGTGCTGTGAATCTGTACGTAAATTAGTTACATGTGTGAGTCATAGTCTTCTATACCGAGGATAAAGCATGGTGAATAAGTTTATGCTAGTTTTAACATCCATGAAATAAACAATCTCTTTAAAAGAATTTTCATTACAATAAAGACCTCAATCACTTTCAAAATGCAAATGTAAACATAACAATTCAAAACTGCTACGCGTGACAAGGTAAATAAAGATTCAACATGCGTAATTTATCAAAGTTTTTTTTTTAAGCAAGCTAGTAAATTCTGCAATTGTGTAATTTTCACGTCTCAATTCTATTTCCCAACAACTTGTTTCAAAAATTACTGAGACATGTTTCAACTTGCAGAAAAAAAAGTTAATTTGATATTTCTTCCAGATTTCTAAGATTCATCACCATCGCCATTACCTTACTCTTTTGTATCACTAAAGTATAGTGTTCCCACTACAGGCCTCGGGGGGCTCTTTGGGTAGTGGGAGGTTAAGGCTCCCACTTTTTCTAGACACTCAGCACTTGATATCAGCCTGGTTGTCAGCCCTGCGTGACGACCGCATTTACCCCCAGAACAAGAGTCTGGTACTCATTTCCAATAGAGGCTGAGTCGACCCCAGGGTCATAGCGCCGCCAGAGGGTTTGGGTCAGATTAAAAATCCTGACCCCCACGGGACTCGAACCCTGGACCTTCCGGCTTGTAGCGCAGTGCCTTAACCACTACGCCTAACCACTACGCTACGGCGCGCCCCCTCTTTTCTCTCACTTTTTTCCATTTTCTTTTTCATCGACATTTTCTTAGTTTCTTTCTCTTCCTTTCTTCTTATTGTCTCTTCTTCTCCATTTCTCCTCTTCTCTATTCCTCTTATGAATTTTCTTTTTTCTTCTCTTTTTTTCCCCTTTTTCCTCTTCATACTCCTATTCCTCCTCTTCTACCCCTTGTTCCTCTTAATCACCTTTCTCTTCTCACCTCTTCCTCTTCTTGTTCTTCTAGCTCTTGTCCTTTTTTTTTTTTTTTTTTGGAACGTCGAGTTTTTTATAGCATATTTTCTTTAAATTCTTTCCAATCCATACATCTGCAATATTTTTATTTTACAATATAAAATAAAACGAAGTATCTCTATTAGATTTTTTAGCATTGCATTTTTTTTTCTGATGGGAGGGAGCTGGCCTACCGCATCAACCCTCAACCTGTAGGACCAGGGATTTTTTCAGGTGTCCATGCTTAGATCAGTTACTTTCACTACAGCTAAGAGCCGGATCTGTCCTTAATAAGGAAGAATTTGACAGAAAAGATAAGATGAAATGATCCCTGTTTTGGAATGGAAACCTGAGGGAAGACGAGGCAGAGGAAGACCTAAAACCTCCTGGAGTCAGGGAATATATTTATACATGAAGGAGAAACATCTACAACCAGGAGATTGGATGGACCGACAAAATTGGTTATTGGGAATCGGACGATGTCAAAGACATTAATCAACCGATGATCTATCAATATTGCATATTTTTGTAATCTGTTTAAAATTCTGTCTTAGATATTTGATTGCAAAAGTTTGCGATGTACCATAAACATATTTTCCAATGTGAGTAAACACTTATAAATATTTCATGTCTCTGAACTTCTCCATAACAAGCGTAAAATTCAGTAAGCTTTTAAAAAACCTTGTAGTATATATTACGAACATTCTAGTAAATTTACAGCTTTACGGGTATGTGACTCACTGGAATTTTTTTAAAAGATAAATACTGGATAACTTCTCTTCATATTTGCAGAAAACATAAAGCATTTCTTTAAAACATATTAGTACTCATATTTATCTAGATATCCCGTCTTCAATTTGTTATACATTAAGTAAAGAAATAGCAAATGAGAGCGAAATGAAGACATATTACTTATCTTTAAGTATTTAATTACATACCAACTAAATGGCTCCTTCGAAACTGTAGGTACATGGCGGCACGAACATAAGCCCTCCATATATCCCTATCCTGAGCTAATATTTTCAAATAATTCCCTCGCAACTGGAATTCCCTACCACAAGAAATAAGGGACTGCCGGACACTGGCATCTTTTAAAAGAAATCTAAATTTATATTTGCTCTAACCTCGACTTCATCATTACCCAGTGTAAGGTACATATACTAATTGTTGTTTCTCGTATAATTTTTCATATTTATACTATTGTTATTATTATAATTATTATTATATTATTATTAGTATTATTATTATTATTATTATCATCATCATCACTATCGTAAGTATTAGTATTGTTATTATCGTATAAAATTAATATAAAATTATGGAATATTCACCTGAATGTTGTTTATACATGAAATTTACATTACTACATTTAATATATCTTTAATTCCTCATAATTAACTCTGCCAGAATAAATAAAACATTATTATTATTATTATTATTATTATTATTATTATTATTATTATTATTATTATTATTACAATCTACTTCCTCGAATCATGTTTAATGTTATCCTCCCGCCTCATTCTTGATCTAATAACTGGGCGTATTCCCTCTAGTTTTCCTACAAGACGTTTCTATGCGCCTCTTCCATCCCCCACATTTCCTCCCCATCGCAGTCTATAAGACCTTTATTTTACCTGGTTTTCTATAAAGACCCAGTTGCTCACTGTTATGAAGTCTTCTCCATTAGCTTGCCTGTTCATCTCTCTTTGGTACAAAATTGTTCATAAAAACTTTATTCTCAAATACTCATAACCGTTTCTTCTCCCTTAAAGCAAGAGTCCATGTTTCGCATCCATATAATATAACTGGGAGAATAACAATTTAATATATATATATCCAGTTTAATGATTTTGAGAGAATTTGGGACAAGAGTCCCTGTAATGCATAATTACATTAATCTAATTACATATTATTGATTTCGTACATCTCAATGATGGATAAATCATATTTGAAGAGAAAAATTATACGCTCAGACCGGGACTTGAACCCGGGACCCTTGGTTCTCTAGACCAAGTGCTCTACCAACTGAGCTACCTGAGCAAGTACCGATCTAAACGCAAATCTTTCTCTATATACATTGTAATTCCCATCCACCAAATGCTGTGAAGCCATGCTTCTATCTTGCAAATGGCGGCTCCTTTATTAAGAAGACATATTTGGGAATTATACATTACAGCCAGTACGGCTTTTTTCCAAATATGTCTTCTTAATAAAGGAGCCGCCATTTGCAAGATAGAAGCATGGCTTCACAGCATTTGGTGGATGGGAATTACAATGTATATAGAGAAAGATTTGCGTTTAGATCGGTACTTGCTCAGGTAGCTCAGTTGGTAGAGCACTTGGTCTAGAGAACCAAGGGTCCCGGGTTCAAGTCCCGGTCTGAGCGTATAATTTTTCTCTTCAAATATGATTTATCCATCATTGAGATGTACGAAATCAATAATAAAAACTTGGAAAAAAGCCGTACTGGCTGTAATGTATAATTCCCAAATATGTCTTCTTAATAAAGGAGCCGCCATTTGCAAAATAGAAGCATGGCTTCACAGCATTTGGTGGATGGGAATTACAATGTATATAGAGAAAGATTTGCGTTTAGATCGGTACTTGCTCAGGTAGCTCAGTTGGTAGAGCACTTGGTCTAGAGAACCAAGGGTCCCGGGTTCAAGTCCCGGTCTGAGCGTATAATTTTTCTCTTCAAATATAATTACATATGGTACAGGAAATTTCAAAATTGATATTAGTAACAAAGTACTTTTTTCTTATTATTCGGATGTATATTTAAAACAAATACGTATAAGAAAACGAAATAGTTTGCGTACTCTTCTAATAAAAAATATAAATATTATTTCTTTCATAAAATTATTGTACAGCAAATTAATCATTGCCCAGATATACAAAACATGTACTTCAAATGGAATTAAAAGAGGGTCGAACTCGAATTGCATACGGGATCAGTGCTGTCAGAAAAAGTAAACACTGAATCGCATGCAGGAATTTCTGAATTGCATGCTGTCGTGTCCAATAGTTGAGTATCAACGAGATTTAAGAAGCACGTACATGAACAAGTCTACTACCTAACCTAACCTAACTGCTATTCACTGATGGAATTACATACCATTAAATAAAATAAATTCGATTCGTTAAAAAAAGTATGTTACCACTATCTGGCCAAAGTTTGGCGAAGTGTTACTCTCCCAAAAAAGACTTAGAAAGTTGTCAACCATTGCATGTTAAAACCTATCTTGAAATTTCTCCTAGAGATGCGTTGTGATGTACCAAGACAGTGTCTAAAAATTACCTGGCACTGTAGTGAACGAATTATGTTGTGTTAAATTAACTGCAGAATATAGGCCTACTGGTGTGTAGGAGAGTAGTATTGTACATGTTCGCAAGGAATTAAAAGAAACTGGTAATATCAAAACGCCCAAGAAAAAGAGGAAAAGCCTAAACCACTTTTAAAAGTGGTGGACAATTTTGTGAAGTGTAAAGTTCATTACAAGGTGCACAGGTTTTTTTTTATTTTATTACTGTATTATTATTTTAATTTAAATGTTTGATTTGAATTAATTTGTTTAATATTAACAATTATAATTTATTTAGTTTTCGACATACGATTGTAAATGCTAATACAACCTGCAACATTAAAAATTAAAACGATTCTGTGCATAAATTTATCGGCTTGTAAACAAACAGCTGACAAGAGTTCGTCTGCACTCTTACACGTGCTACGCGGAGTAATATATTCGGAATTTAAATGTCAAAGTGTGCTTCTTACGTTAGACAGAGAATAATACTACGTAGCTCCACACAGTGTGTTGAATTTGCTGGATTCTAGCTTCGATTTCTTTGCCTTCCAATAAAAAACGGCAGACAATATTTTTTTGGTTACAGCCTTGACACATCACAAAGCTTCTCTGGAAGACATTTCAAGGTAGGTTTCGGTGTGCAATGGTTGATAGTTCCCTTGTTACCTTCTTGAATCTTAAGTCTGACAAATGGGAAAGAAAATTTGACATGTTTTGTGGATGCAACTCGAATACCTTCCAGAAAATCTTGCTATGCAACTCGGATACATTCTACAAAACCGTGACACAGAACTTTTTTATGTTTTTACCTACTCCGCATGTTATACGTAAACACTAAGAAACAGATGGATCTGGGCAGTTCAACTGTAACGCATTACTCAAAGATATCCGAAGTCGTGAATTCAAAGATTTTAAATCTCTAGAGAGTTTCAAAAACAAACAAGCGAATGGAGAAGACTTCGTAACAGTGAGCTACATGATATTTTAGGAAACCAGATGTAACAAGTATAGTTAAGTATCGTAGGACATGTGGCACGAATGGGCAATGAAAGAAGGGCATGGAAACTTCTTATAGGAAAATCAGAAAGAAAACGCCCAGTTGCTGGTCAAGAATGAGTTGATAGAATAGCATTAGTCATCATTGGAGAAAAGTAGATTATACAGGAGATGATAAGAGAACATTATCTCAGGATAGGGATGTATGGAAAGCTTATGCCCTCGAGACTATGAACCTACAGGTTCGATAGAGAGAGTGAATTAATTAATTACTTAGAGAGTTTCTCGTAAATATGTAGGACAACATAATAATTCATTTAAAAGTGACTGTAGATAACAACAAATTTTAAAAATACAACTAACTCACTGGCACTATCGAACCCGTAGATTCATGGCCGCGCGGTTCATTAATAATTAAAAAGGTTTGGTTAATAAAAGGGATCTGTAGAGAATATATAATTAGAATAATTGCAAGGGTTAAAAGTGAACATAAGCTCTCCATATATCCTTATCCTGAACCAATGTTTTCCAATCATCCCCTGTATAATCTACTTCCTTCAAATCAGAGTTAATGTTATTCTCCCACCTCATTCTTGGTCTACCAACTGGGCGTTTTGCCTACAAGAAGCTTCAATGTACGTCTTTCATTCCCCATTCGTCCCACATGTCCTGCCCATCGCAGCCTACGAGACTTAACATAATTTCTAAAAACCTAGGTGGAAGGTCTATTTTATGAAATCACTGTGTTTCATATGAAACTGCTTAAAATGAAAGTCAGATGGTTAAAATGAAGTTTTGAATTATGCAAATGGCAGTGTGATAATTTTTTTCTGGGGTCGGTAGAGAGAAATATTTATGACGTTAGTTTCACACAAGATGTCTGGATTTGTTGGAAGACAAGAGGCATTTCTAAATAATAAAAATCCAAGGTGGCATTCTTTAAAATGCTCTTTTATAGCCTTCTACAGAGTTAAGCGTTTGACATTCTAGGAATCTGGAAACGTTAACGGGTTTTTTGCAAGAAGTTGCTCTGTAAATGATAAATTTAATGAATGTGATAACATTCGGTGCGAAGCTAAATTAGCGAAATTCAACCAAAAGAATTACAAATCTCACTTTGTACTCTATTAAAGCAAGTACATACCTAGTCAAAAGTTAACGCACGATATACATACTCGGCTATAAAGAAGATTGCTATTAATCTGATTAAATAAATAAATGTCTTTATTGATTTTTTCAAACACGAATATATTTAATTACTGCTTCCATTATGACTGCAATAAAACTTGTCATATGGAAAGCACATGTATGACCTATCCCAAAGTAAACGCACTGTCTTCCTCTCAATAAACCATGGACGTCCAAACTACGGCCCATGGGACGGATAAGACCCTGCATCACTTTCTATCTGGCTCCTGTAGCATTCTAATAAATTAAAACATGCTAAGGGTAGGCCTATCTATAATGGAACAAGAACTTGTTAAATATATTATAACGATGTGACAAGAAAAGTAGCAATTAACACATGCTTTAATAATAATAATAATAATAATAATAATAATAATAATAATAATAATAATAATAATTTATATACAGATTTTTAATGTTTGCATATATTTCTGTGCCTGAAGCTTTATTTTTCTTCCCCACTGGTCTTTATCCATCCAGTCTATGTCCTCCAGTCCTCCTGTTCTCATTACAGTTCTTATTTCTTGCATCCTCGAGTTTCGAGGTCTTCATTTCCTTTTTCTTCCAGGTGGACACCATTCCAATGTTTTCCTGGGTAAACTGTTTTTTGCATTCTTACTACTTACTCACTGGCACTATCGAACCCGCAGGTTCATGGTCGCGCGGACATAAGCTCTCCATACATCCCTATCCTGAGCCAATACTTTCCAATCATTCCCTGTATATTCTACTTCCCTCAAATCATAGTTAATGTTGTTCTCCCCCTCATTCTTGGTCTACCAACTGGGCGTTTTCCTTCTGGCTTTCCTACAAGAAGTTTCCATGCACGTCTTTCATTCCCCATACGCGCAACATGTCCTGCCCATCGCAGTCTACGGGACTTAACTGTTCTTATTATATCTGGCTTCCTATAAAGACCATGTAGTTCATTGTTATGTAGTCTTCTCCATTCACCTGTCTGTTCATCTCTCTTTGGTCCAAAAATTTTCCTAAGAACTTTATTCTCAAATATTCGTAATCTCCTTTCCTCCCTTAAAGTAAGAGTCCATGTTTCGCACCCATATAATATAACTGGTAGAATAATAGTTTTATATATTTTCAGCTTAACGTTTTTTGAAAGGAGTTGGGACATCAAGAGTCTCTGCAATGCATAATAGCACGCATTTCCAGAATTGAGCCTATGTTTAATTCTTTGTGCATCTCATTCCTATTTGCGATTATTGTTCCTAGGTATTTGAATTCAGCCACTTCCTCAAAATTTCCCTCATTTGTCATTAGCTGTCCATTTCCATTATATACTGAATTTCTACCTGTGACCATATATTTAGTTTTACTGATATTTACTTCCAGTCCTAATTTCTTAGTGGTACTCAATAGTGTGTGCGTGTTGGCCTTCAGTATCTCCTCGCTATCGGCCAGTAGTACTACATCATCAGCATAAACTAACAGCTTATTAATACCATTCAGTTGTAAGCCTTCCTCATTCTCTAAAGATTTAATGGCATGCTCTAGTACAAAATTAAATAGTAGAGGAGATAGTGCATCTCCTTGCTTCAACCCATTCTGGATTTCAAAAGTGTCTGAAAACTGTTTGCCTACACGCACCCTACTCTTTGAGCCATTTAGACACATTCGTATAAGTCTAACATTTTAGGAATTCCGAACTCCAGCAGGATACTATATAACTTCTCCCTCTTAATTGAAGCATATGCTTTTTTGAAGTCTACATATAGTTGATGTACAGTACCATTATATTCCCATTTATTTTCTAAAATCTGTCTTATACTAAAAATCTGATCTGTTGTAGACCTGTTTCTTCTAAATGCACATTGATGATCTCCTAGAATGTCATCAATATAGGGAGTAAGTCTGCTGACTAATATATTTGTTAGAATTTGTACGAAGTTGAAAGTAATGAGATGCCCCTGTAGTTGTTGCAATGAGTTTTATCTCCTTTCTTATAAATTGGTACGATAATTGATTCCTTCCATTCATCTGGAAGAGCTTCTTTTTCCCAAATCATACTAAGCAACCAGCGTATCTTGCCCATCAATTTTTCTCCCCCTGATTTTATCAGTTCTGCTGGGATCTCATCTGAACCTGATGCTTTATACATCTTCAATTTTTCAATCGCCATTTCAACCTCTAATGCACTTGGCTCTGCGACTAGCATTTCTGCCGTCTGTAACTTATCCTCCTCAATGTCCTGTTCTGTGTGTACATTTAATAGCTGATTAAAGTAACATTTCCATCTATTTAATATACTCCTAGAATCTGCAATCATATCCCCATTTTCATTCCGAATTATATTTGTTCTAGCCTGAAACCTTTCTTCTCTACTACTAATTCCCTGATATAATTCTCTAATGTTCCTATTTTTTGCATTCATTTCAAGATCATGAATCTTCTCTCTCAAATATTCCCTCTTTTTACTCTTTAGTAACTTGGTGGTTTCCCGTCTAACACTACCCAATTGCTCTAAATTCACCTCATTTGGCTCGTATAACCATTTCATTTTTGCTAGCTTTCTTTTCTTTACAATGTCGGCACATTCCTCATCAAACCATTTCTTGTTTTGCCTCTTTTTTAAACAACCAATGCTTTCTGATGCTGACAATTTAACAGTATCTCTTATAGCCTCCCATTCTTTATTTATATCAGTTTCTTCTTCCTTTGCCACATCGTCACCTGAAGATTCCAGTACTTCAAATCTATTAGCAATTTTGATTTGGTATTCTTGCCGCATTTCATCATTTTTCAAGTTTTTTAATTCATATTTTACAGAATCATCTTTAGCGTTTGTTTCTCTCATAAGCGATAGCCGTTGTCTGATTTTCACTCTGACCAGATGATGATCCGAATTGCAGTCTGTCCCTCTAACTGATCTAACATCAATGATGCTACTGTGCCAGCGTTTATCCACTAATACATGATCTATCTGGTTCCGAGTTTCTCCATCTGGAGACGTCCAGGTGTATTTATAAATATCCTTATGCTGAAACGTAGTGCTCTTAAAAATGAGATTCTTTGATGTGGCAAATGTGACTAATCTAACCCCGTTGTCGTTACTATCTTCATGAAGACTGAATTTGCGTATTGTTGGTTTGAATATATCTTCCCGTCCCACTTTTGCATTAAAATCTCCTAAGACAATTTTCATATGATATCGTGAAAGGCTATCAAATAAGCATTCTAATTCTTCATAGAACTCATCCTTGATCTTGTCATCTTTGTCTTCTGTGGGGGCATGTACATTTACAATTATAAAATCATGTCGTTTTACCCTTTAGAATTATGTATGATATCCTATCACTAACAAACTTAATATCTCGGATAGCGGATAGGATCCTCCTTCTGACTAAAAATCCTGTTCCAAATGCAGGTCTTTCTGCACCCCCATTTGCATTCGTCGTATAATAATAATAATAATAATAATAATAATAATAATAATAATAATAATAATAATAATAATAATAATAATAATTAAAATGGTATGGTCATGTAAAAAGAATGACAGAAGATAGATTCCCAAGAAGAATACTAGAATGGATGCCACTTGCTGGAAGTAGAAGAAGAAGAAGAAAAACAGGAGGTCAAAAATAACGTCGACTGATCATTTTTAGCACCATGCGAGAAAAAGGATTGGACGGTGGCGATTGGAATGACAGATGTGGAGAAGAAAGACAGTAGATTAACTGGGCGCAGGAAGATGTGAAACATTGTGAAACCTGGTAAATAATAATAATAATAATAATAATAATAATAATAATAATAATAATAATAATAATCCACAACAGCTATAATATGAAATAAGAGGTTGCGGGACATTGCGATCTTTTAAAGAAATCTAAATTTATATTTGCTATAATCTCGACTTCATTATTACCCAGTGTAAGGTATGCATATTAATTGGTGTTTCTCGTATAATTTATCATATTATTATTATTATTATTATTATTATATTATCATTATTATATTATTATTATCGTAAGTATTATTATTGTTATTATCGCATAAAAATGTTGTTTGTATATGAAATTTACATTGCTACATTTAATGTATCTTTAACTGTTTATAATTAGTATAGTGTATATCTATATTTGTCAAATATTTATTTGTATTTGTGCTGGTTGAGTGGAAGAGAAGGCCTTATGGCCTTAACTCTGCCAGAATAAATAAAATATTATTATTATTATTATTATTATTATTATTATTATTATTATTATTATTATTATTATTATTATTATTCCATCCATAGTAATTCTGCCCGAAGGCAGGTCCTTCACTGCAATCATATCATTTTCATGCTATGCTTGCAGCTTTACTAGGGAATTGTAGGTGTGGTAGCTTCCCGTTGCTTTCCACACCGGTGAAGAATGATGATGATGATGATGATAATGATGATGATGGCCATATGATTTCGCGGACCGTTTGGGCCTTAAAGTTTTCCTGACATTTTCTTACAGGTGAGGAAAAACCCCGATAAAACCACACCCAGAAAAACCTGCCCCGACCGGGGATCGAACCCGGGCCTGCTGCGTGACAAGGCAGCACGCTACTTCGAGACCACAGCGTTGGACATTATTATTATTATTATTATTATTATTATTATTATTATTATTATTATTATTATTATTATTATTAATATGGCTTATGACCGCAACACCTTGAAGTTTCTTCATTTGGTCCGCGATACAAGTTGTTATACTCTCTGTGTAGTACTGACATGGTATTATCGATTGTATTGAATTGATGTGTTTGGCAAAACTTGTTTTTCTTCGTTATTAATAATTTTTTAATGTTCAGACTATCTTGTGTTGAAATTTCTTGTTGTTTTGCCTATGTAGAACTTTTCGCAATTATTCCACTTTCGAACAGTTCTATATAGCCAAAACAGCAAGAAATTTCAACACAAGATACTTTGAATATTTCTAAAATTTTGTTAATAATAAAACAAAATCAAGTTTTGCCAAATACATACTAGAAACAGGTCATCCGTTCGATAAAATCGATAATACGTATTATGTCAGTATCATACAGAGAGTATAACAAGAACAAGATCAGCATCCTTGAATATATAAAGTAAAGTAAAGTGATCCCACAACAGACCCGGAGGCCCTTGGGGTAGTAGGAGGTTAAGGCTCCCACTTTTTCTAGACAATCGGCACTTTTATGTCAGCCGGGTTGTCAGCCCTGCGTGACGGCCGCCTTTACCCCCAGAACAAGCGTCTGGTACTCATTTCCGTTAGAGGCTGAGTCGACCCCAGGGCCATAGTGCCGCCAGAGGGTTTGGGTCAGTTTAAAAATCCTGACCCCAGCGGGACTTGAACCCTCGACCCCCCGGCTTGTAGCTCAGTGCCTTAAACACTACGCTACGGCGTGCATATTCTAAAAGAAGCAAAGAGTACAGACCTAAATCCGTTGTACAACCTATACAACAACATCAGTACCAGTTAAAATGCAGAAGATGAAACATTGTTTTTGAAAGGCCTCCATATTGGAACAACTTGATGAAGTTTAATAATTTAGATGAGGAAGACTGACTCACCAGGTACCAATTTTACAGTTAACATCTTAAAAGAACCTCAAGCATAAAGCAGTGCCTATAAGTAAAATCAACAGGTCTTTCCCATCCAATTATACCTTGTTACCTAATAGAGGTCTCAGCCACATGCCACTCATCAATATTGAAATTGTAATTGTAAGCCCATGTTTCCCTTAACAGAGATTTAGGCGCTCTCCCCCTACAGGAAAGAATTTGAACCATACTAATTTAGTTACACTTGTTTTCGTATAGATGTCATTTGAGTGGTCCGTGGTCAGCGTTCCGCTTCATACTGACATCTAGGAAACCAAGGTAGTACTAGGACGGGAAAATTCGGTAAATTTTGCTTAGAGGCATTTTCATTCAGGCTTAAGAATCTTTTACGAGCCTGAAAATCTTCAGACTCGGGACCCACTGCTTAAAGTCCCTCCCGGAGGACTTGCTCCTTGGATTTTTTCCATCCTAAAAAATTCATCGACCCCGGCCAGGTTTGAACCCGCGACCCTCGGGACCAGAGGCAAGGAGCATAACCACTAGTCCACCGTGGCCGATACTCATCAATATCTATAGGTAAATAAGCTTAACAAAATTAGTATGGTCCAGAAACTCTCGAAAGAGGAGCACCATATCTCCATGACGGACATATGAGGTACATACATACATACATACACACACATACTTAAGCAATCTCCGTAAATCAAATCACATTACTCCAGTAATTGAAATATTGACTTGGCTCCGATTAGAAGACAAGAGAAAGATACATTGTCTCTGCTTCTCATACCACACTTCGTCATCCTCATCACCCACTTACCTTTCTACTCGCTTCCATTCACCATCTTTCCACACACGATCGAGAGACAACTTAACTTTAGCTGTAACTCCACATCGTACATCTCACTACTCCTCATCATTCCTTGTTTCAGTTACCCGTTTCTAAAATGTCCACCCCTCTTATATCAAGGGCTCTCCGACTCATAAAGAGTTAAAAATAAAGCTTAATAAATATTTCCTCCTCGTCATCATCATCAACAACAAGGATTAAGCCCAATGGCCTGTTCCGATCTCATTATAGGTCGAATTGGTCCTTCCATCTCTTCAATGGTCTTCCCAACATTCTTCTCCCTTTTGGTTTATAATTATACATTATTCTTGGTATTTGCTGTTCATTCATTCGTAATACGTGCTGAAGGTAAGCATTTTGATAATATTTTATTCTTTCGCAGAGATAAAATATATTAAATTCTGTTCTTATATCTTCGCTTTTCTTTTTATCGGTCCTTTGGTATCCTGCTATTGCTCTCAACATCTTAATTTCAGCAGCCTCTACTTGTTTACTATCTTCCTTTGTTAATGTCCAGGTTTCCTTAGACAATAAATATTTTTATTATTCTTTTACATTGTGTACTTTTATCGTTAAGTTAATAATTTAATCAAATTTTAGGTTTTGTTATTATTATTATTATTGGGGCACGCCGTAGCGTAGTGGTTAAGGCACTGAGATACAAGTCGGAGGGTCGAGGGTTCAAGTCCCGTTGGGGTCAGGATTTTTAAACTGACCCAAACCCTCTGGCGGCACTATGGCCCTGGGGTCGACTCAGCCTCTAATGAAAATGAGTACCAGACGCTTGTTCTGGGGGTAAAGGCGGCCGTCACGCAGGGCTGACAACCCGGCTGACATAAAGTGCTGATTGTCTAGAAAAAGTGGGAGCCTTAACCTCCTACTACCCCAAGGGCCTCCGGGCCTGTTGTGGGATCACTTTACTTTACTTTATTATTATTATTATTATTTTATTATTATTATTATTATTATTATTATTTATCCATGTAGCTTCTAAAACCTATATAATATATATTGTGATATTTTGAAATAATATAGGTTTCCTATTATAAATAAGAAATTAAATAACTTTAAATTATTTTTGTTGGAAATTTTATTCTCATCCGTTGAGTATAATTAATACAATAACAATGTCTTAATTCTTGTGAAAATTTTCGAACCTTTGTTTACTTAAATTCAACTGTTGATTTTTTTTTTTCCAAAAAAATTTTGGAACATAAAAATAATATGACTTAAATAATTTCTTCCAGGTAATTATCTTAAATTTCATCCTTCCTAAATTTTCCTTTGAAATTAAAGACCTCCTCGAATAAGGAATACATTATTATTTATTATTCAAGCTCAATCGAATGTAAAATGATATCACGTACAGTATTTAAGTGAAATAAGATTACATAAATAACGCAGCCCCATACAACATTAATTTTAACTCTTTATAATCACTTTCCCAGCAATAATTAAATACCCGCCCAGAACAAGGTTGTAAACCTCATTCTTTTCGAAAGTTGATTTTTACATAAGAAACTTTAGCCATGTAAAACTCAACTTAGGATAAAATCAGGATTACAAACTTGTTCTATTGGCTATTGGCGATTCAATCGATGGATATATTTTTATTCCAGAGAATTCTTCAATTTCCTCCCAAAATAATAGTCAGCATTTTTATGTATTAAAAGGTAAGATGCAACATAGTATAATGACAAGTTAGACTTATGGCTATCTTTTGTTTTTGTTTCACACACAAACAGTTGAATAATACATATTCTATGGACTGCAATCTTATATTTTATTACATAAAAATCCTGACTAAAAATAACGAAGATAAGAAAATATATAAATTTAGCTAATAATGTGTACTTTTTTTCAAGGCCTACTGTTAATGGAATAGGCCTATCTGTACCTGTACTAACTTTTTAAACATGACGTAATTCCTTGTATCAATTTTTGTAGGTAGAGTTTAACAAACAAAGGAAACCAAATTTTAGTCATGTCGCCATATTATGTTTCTAGTTTCCGTTTGAACACACACATGTTAAATTGGAGCTATTTGCATATTAATAACAAATCCATTTGCTTATAATGTATTTATTTCAGTTATTTATTACTTATTATATGTTTTCTAATTAAATCAAATGCAAGGGATTTAGAATTGTATAATAGTGATAATCAACTTCGTACAAAATTCTAACAAATATATTAGTAAGCAGACTTACTCCCTATATTGATGACATTCTAGGAGATCATCAATGTGCATTTAGAAGAAACAGGTTTACAACAGAACAGATTTTTAGTATAAGACAGATTTTAGAAAAGAAATGGGAATATAATGGTACTGTACATCAACTATATGTAGACTTAAAAAAAGCATATGATTCAATTAAGAGGGAGTAGTTATATAGTATCCTGTTGGAGTTCGGAATTCCTAAAAAAGTTAGTTAGACTTACACGAATGTGTCTAAATGGCACAAAGAGTAGGGTGCGTGTAGGAAACCAGTTTTCAGACACTTTGAAAATCCAGAATGGGTTTTGAAGCAAGGCAAGATGCAAGATCTTCATCATTAATAGTTAAGGTTTGTACTAGAGCAATGCAATTAAATCTTCCGAGAATGAGGCAAGGCTTACAACTAAATGGCGTTAATAAGCTGTTAGTTTATGCTGATGATGTAGTATTATTGGCCGATAGCGAGGAGGAGAACGAACAGGCCAACACGCAAACACTATTGAGTAACAATAAGAAATTAGGACTGGAAGTAGTAAATATCAGTAAAACACTAAATATATGTTTCACACATAGAAATTTTCAGTATATAAGGGAAATGGGGACAGCTTAATGACCAAAATGAGGGAAATTTTGAGGGGAAAGTGGCTGAATTTTCAAATACCTAGGAACAATAATCACAAATAGGAATGAGATGCACAAAGAAATTAAACATAGGCTCAATTCTGGAAATGCATGCTATTATGCATTGCAGAGACTTTTGATGTCCCAACTCCTTTCAAAAAACGTTAAGCTGAAAATATATAAAACTATTATTCTACCAGTTATATTATATGGGTGCGAAACATGGACTCTTACTTTAAGGGAGGAAGGAGATTTACGAGTATTTGAGAATAAAGTTCTTAGGAAAAATTTTGGAGCAAAGAGAGATGAACAGAAAGGTGAATGGAGAAGACTACATAACAATGAACTACATGGTCTTTATAAGAAGCCAGATATAATAAGAACAGTTAAGTCTCGTAGACTGCGATGGACAGGGCATGTTGCGCGTATGGGGAATGAAAGACGTGCATGGAAACTTCTTGTAGGAAAGCCAGAAGGAAAACGCCCAGTTGGTAGACCAAGAATGTGGTGGGAGAACAACATTAACTATGATTTGAGGGAAGTAGATTATACAGGGAATGATTGGAAAGCATTAGCTCAGGATAGGGATGTATGGAGAGCTTATGTCCGCGCGGCCATGAACCTACGGGTTCGATAGTGCCAGTGAGTAAGTAAGTAAGTAAGTAAGTAAGTAAGTAATAGTGATAATCGGCCGCGGTGGACTAGTGGTCGTGCTCCTTGCCTCTGGTCCCGAGAGTTGCGGGTTCAAACCCGGCCGGGGATGATGGATTTTTTAGGATGGAAAAATCCAAGGAGCAAGTCCTCCTGGAGGGACTTTAAGCAGTGGGTCCCGAGTCTGAAGATTTTTAGGCTCGTTAAAAATCCTTAAGCCTGAATGAAAAGGCCTCTAAGCAAAATTTACCGAATTTTCCCGTCCTAGTACTTTGGTTTCCTAGATGTCAGTATGAGGCGGAACGCTGACCACGGACCGCTCAAAATTACATCTATCCGAAAACAAGTGTAACTAAATTAGTATGGTTCAAATTCTTCCCTGTAGGGGGAGAGCGCCTAAATCTCTGTAAAAGGAAAACATGGCCTTACAATACAATAATAGTGAGAACTGAACGGAAATATTGTAATCTGATTGAAAAACTAGGACCTATAATATAACGATGGCAGCGACTATTTACTTCAGCACTGCACCATAAAGCACCACTTTATGCATGTGAGTTTTAATGGTAATATAAAAGTTTTGAACCATTATAGGGCCTACTATGATATGTAAATGGTATAAAATTAATTGCCCTCTATTATATGTAAAGTAGCAGTGTATTTAAGATCTTGATAGTCATTTCATCCAGAGGCATGACTGGTTTAACCCAGAACATAAAAATTATAAACTGCACCTAATAAAGAAGAATCTCATAATAAAGTAGTACGAGAACAAGGCAACGAAAATGTAATGAAAGCAAAAAGTATATTATTCCGTGATGCTAAAATTAAGATATAAGTTTCATGACTGTTTATTTCTTTACCATGTAATTATAATAAAATGTAAACGCTAAATGCGAGGTGTACAGAACTAGAGAAATCGATTTATCATAAACATGCGAGCGATCTCTTAACTACTGTTACGTTATCTCTAATAACGTTTCCCACAGAACAAACATGATCCTAACATATAAGATATATACTAAAAAACCAGTCCTGACATTAATCAAAGGTTCCTTCTTCTTCTCCTCATCCATGGCCGCTGACAGCATCGCCTCCATCCTCCTTCTTCTTCTTCTTCAATAATTTGTAGGATTTTCATCCTGTTTATTTCAAAAATCACTCCTCGGAGGAAGACGTATTGGATGTGCATTCGTTGTCTATCCATCTCTTGGCTGGTCTTACTCTTGTTCTTCTCCCGTCCATTGGTCTATCTTCTTTAGCTCTTTTTGCAAGTCGGTTGTCTTCCAATTCTGTCTATATGACCTTTCCAATATTTTCGTCTATCTATAATAAATTTGGTTATGTTTTTAATATATGGCATTTATTCCTTATTTATCACAAGTAATGCCACGAGTGATTTCCAAATTATCGATGAATTCACGACTCACGAAGTGAGGAGTGAATTTATCTAGAGATTTTGTAAATCAAGAGTGGCATTTATTAGGACTACTGAACTAATAAAATTAAGCTGTTTACTCACAAATCATTATTTAAATATCCATCCATAGTAATTCTGTCCGAGGGCAGGTCATTCACTGCAATCATAGCATTTTCATGCTATGCTTGCAGCTTTACTAGTAGGGAATTGTAGGTGTGGTAGCTACCCGTTGCTTTCCACACAGGTGAAGGATGATGATGATGACCATATGATATCGGGGGCCGTTTGGGCCTTAAAGTTTTCCTGACATTTGTCTTACAGGTGAGGAAAACCCTGATAAAAACCTCACCCAGAAAAACTGCTCCGACCGGGGATCAAACCCGGGCCCGCTGCGTGACAAGGCAGCACGCTTCTTCGAGACCACAGCGGTGGACGAAATTTATTTAATGTTTTAAAAAAGTATTGTTGATTATAACATTCACACGTCATTCATCTGCAGACAGCAACGGTCTTTGCGTTTAGTAAAATTACAAGGATATTAAATAAAATTAAGTGCATGGTTTTTACAGATACCATCCTCATTGATAAAATATTCGTATTCGTGTAAAGTGGAGCCAGGTCCACTTTAATCGCCTCGTGGAGGGTCCATATTAACTAAATTCCTTTATTATGTTTAATTATTTTATACAACAGCCATGTCACATAATATAAAACCAAACCCATCAGTATATTAAAACAGCATCTACATGATATATATTTAGGATATTTTTACCTCTGTCATGAGAAATGATATGAGAAATTATTCCAAACCCAGGTAGAATTAAAATGTAAACTTCTGGGTGGCCAAAGAATCAAAATTAATGTTGCAATATTTTTAATATTCAATAGCAGAAATTAATAATTAATTCTTCGCTTGAAAAACTTTTAAATGGTCGTTATCATAAATATCACAAATAAACCGTTCTTCGCACAAAAAATAAAATAAACTGGTCTTGAACACGTCAAAGTTGATGAGGGGAATATGTTAAAATATTTTCTGTTCGAGGGCAGCACCATTTAAAGAAGATATTAACGGGGTCCACTCAACCCGAAGGGTTCACATTGTCCGAACCTCCTGTATATATTTATAAATTGTTACTACTGTATATAGACTAATTATAAATATCCAATACAAATGGGTGCAAAGGTCCATCTGATTACCTGTCCACGATATGGTAGCCCTTGTGTTCAGAGGAAATAACAGTAATAATAATGACAGAGAGTGCAGCTTCATCAGCATCAAATTCACACAACAGTGGAACAAGACAAATGCCAGATTTCTAAAATAAAAAACATTATAAATTAACATCTCATGTTAATATTTCGTTGATATGACTGAAATGTGATCAATGTCAGATAAACATGCCTATCAATTACCTGCCAATCCCACAGTTAAAACTAAACTAAACTCCATGGCGCGTCAAGCCTAGAGGGTCATTTGGTCTACCAGCTGGCATCATATCCATAAGATATTATTGAAGATTATTCAGCAGGAATAGGGATGGCATGTGGACAGCATTACGAATTTTCCCAGCCGTTATAGTTGATTTTCTGAGTCTGGAGCCGCTATTTTTTGTAGCTACCCAAATTCTTGGGTACCGGTCTCATTACACTACCCGACATTTATTGATAAAATGTCTTCCTCATTTGGGATCCTCGTCCTTTAACTGGGCTCCAATGGATGATTCCATAGACCGCTAGGCCACCTCTGAATTTTTATGACTTCACATACAGTACTCATGTTCCCGACACACCTTTATACTACAGTGTAAATCAACAATAGAAATTCTTGAAAATGTTATTGAAAATGTTGGCTGACAAATTATTGATTTAAATACTTAAGTACGTTCTATCACTGAAACATATAATTTGTTAAACGTTTTAGAAATATGTTCTGAACCGTGAATTGGACATTATAAACAGCAGTAGAAGAACATGTAGAAAGAATACTAACTACAAGATTGACCAATACTAATGCAATTCATATCAAATTCCGTTGAGGTAAAAAGTCATAAGATAAAAATTAAAAGCGTATCTGTTGGCAGGTGCCGTCGTCCTCAACTTTGTTAAAATAATGTCACAATAATAATCCATCCATATCAATTCTGCCCGAGGGCAGGTCTTTCACTGCAATCATAGGATTTTCATGCTATGCTTGCAGCTTTACTAGGGAATTGTAGGTGTGGTAGTTTCCCGTTGCTTTCCACATCGGTGAAGGATGATGATGATGGCCATATGATTTCGGGGACCGTTTGGGCCTTAAGGTTTTCCTGTCATTTGTCTTACAGGTGAGGATAAACTCCGATAAAAATCTCACGCAAAAAAACTGATCCGACCGGGGATCGAACCCGGGCCCGCTGCGTGACGAGGCAGCACGCTACCTGGAGACCACAGCGGTGGACTCACAATAATAAATGTTTTTAATAGAATTATAAAATACTCACCTTGCAGGTCCGTCTCCTCATCTTAAGATGTTTTAATGCTCTGTAGGCCTTTCGGCACTAGTCCCATCATCAGCAGAAAGAAGTAGGTCTGTATTTGTTGACCCTCGTTGAAGGACTGACTTAGTTGCGTTTATTCTGTATAGAAGATTGTGTATACTGGGTATGTTCTCATTCAGAAATAAGTCGTTATCGATTTCTCTCAAAATCGCAATTTTTTCCAATATATTTATCTTCGCCGTCATGTTTTCTCTGTGTAATATTGTAAGGGCTTTATCGATGTTGTGCATATGGTGTCCTGCTTGAATTACGTGTGTTGCGTAACTCCAGCATAGATAAAATCTCTAAAATGCTCTTTAAATCTGACATCATTTGAGCTGAATTTTACTAGTATCGATTAAAATAATTTATTTAAAATCCATCATCAGCAGGATGAGTATTTACTACTGGTTGTTGTATCTAAGACGTAGACGTTGATCTAGAGGCCTTTTGGAAGTTAACTTCCATCATCATCAGTATGAGTATTTGCTACTAGTTGTTGTAAAGTAAAGTAATCCCACTACAGGCCTCAGGAGGCCCTTGGGGTAGTAGGAGGTTAAGGCTCCCACTTTTTCTGGACAATCGGCACTTGATGTCAGCCGGTTTGTCAGTCCTGCGTGACGGCCGCCTTTATCCCCAGAACAATCGTCTGGTACTCATTTCCGTTAGAGGCTTAGTCGACCCCAAGGCCATAGTGCCACCATAGGGTTTGGGTCAGTTTAAAAATCCTCACCCATCGGGACTCGAACCCTCGACCTTCCGGCTTGTACGCAGTGCCTTAACCACTGCACTACGGCGAGGCGTGCCTCTTAGATTTCTAGTAATAGAGTATTATTAGGCCTAAACACAAAGAAGGAATATCCTATTGCACTAGAAGTAAAGTCTTGTGAAATTATATCTCTCCTCTAGTAAGATGGAGAAGTAGAAATTTATTTAACAATGTTCTCGAATAACTCATTCATTAGCGTCGGAATTCAATGCTCGGTGTGAAGGCTTTGCACTTCTTTCGAAGAATTTTAATGTCCTGATAAAGTCCAATAATCTCAGCCGGGTTTGAATTCGCGAACTTTGGAATTTGAGTCGAGCGTCGTAACCGCTAGTCCACTGGGACCGAAAATAACGTAAATAATAGTTTCCTACACCTTGCACAAATTCCACTCTTGTTCTAAAAGTTATATTTCTTTGATCTATTTTAATACAGTAAGGCTGTAATACGTATGGAGCATGCATCCTGTCATTTAATAATAATAAACATTGTATTTAAGGTTTGTATTACGTAATATATAATACGTGAGTCAATCACATTACTGCATTGGAATACTAGGTTTAATTTATATATAAAAAATCTAAGTCGAATAAAAACATCTTCATTTCCGGCAAACGGAGTTTTGTGTGATTAAAGGGTTCAAAAAATAAGTATTACCTGCATTGAACCCTAGTTTCATAGCAGTTTATTAATTTATACTTCCAATTAATTGAACATATTTAAACAATCCATCCATAGTAATTCTGCCCAAAGGCAGGTCTTTCACTGCAATCATAGCATTTTCATGCTATGCTTTGCAGCTTTACTAGGGAATTGTAGGTGTGGTAGCTTCCCGTTGCTTTCCACACCGCGGTGCAATGTGGAGATTTAAAATGCTATGTTTTATTTCATTATTAATTATAATTTGATGTTTTAATTAAGAATTTTTCTATAATACAGTAGTTTTCCTATTACCCACTGTAAATTTTACTCCTCCTCTGCATCACTCTCTGTTAATCCTCTACGCATTCATGAATCCACTGTTATTTTGGTCTCCCCTTTCTTCCGTTGTCCTCCGCTTCAAAATTTAATATCATCTTAGGCATCCAGTCATTTCACATCCTCTTTAATTGGCCAAAATATTTCTGTTTTCTTTCTTCTATATCAGCATTTCATAAATAATTAAAATTGACATTTTTTTATTTAATTAATATAATTTAATTTCCAAAAGACACGTGGATACATACAGTCTAGCAATATAAATATACAGTGAACTGATATAGGCCTATAAAGAAATATCCTAGACATGAGATAAATATTAAAAATTGAAATGTACCTGTTGGCTGGTGCCATCGTCCTCAACTTTGTTAAAATGATGTATGTAAGATATTATTTTTTGGAGGCCTTTCGTCATAACTGCTAGTAGCGCATACTCATCCTGCTGGTCGAAATTAACTTCCGAAAGGCCTCCAGTTAATAATATTTTACATACATCATTTTAACAAAGTTGAGGACGACGGTACCTGCCAACAGGTACATTTTAATTTTTTAATTTTTATCTTATGACTATTCACCTCAACGAAATTTGATATGAATTGTATTAATATTGATGCTAGACATGGCATGACTTAAAATGTTCTAGTGTCTCAAATAGAATTGGGGTAAAAAAATGTATCTAACTCTGGGGCACTTATCTGCCAAAATAGTTAATAATATTCAATAATTAAAAATTATTTTCAATTGTAAATCTATAAATAATTATAGTCCACCGCTGAGGTCTCGAGGTAACGTGCTGCCTTGACACGCAGCGGGCCCGGGTTCGATCCCCGGTCGGGGCAGTTTTTCTGGGTGAGGTTTTTATCGGGGTTTTTCCTCACCTGTAAGACAAATGTCAGGAAAACTTTAAGGCCCAAACGGTCCCCGAAATCATATGGCCATCATCCTTATCATTATCACCATCATCCTTCACCGGTGTGGAAAGCAATGGGAAGCTACCACACCTACAATTCCCTAGTAAAGCTGCAAGCATAGCATGAAAATGCTATTATTGCAGTAAAGACCTGCCCTTGGGCAGAATTACTATGAATGGAAATAATTATAAATAATGAGTTTGAAAAATAGGATTAGATATTCCGTTTTAAATCACTTTACTTCGTTTAGTTTAAATAAATAAAAATAATATATGAAGGACAAATTCACCTCGGACCTAATAAATTAATCAGCAATATTGTGATAAATGGTTTATATTTGTGCATTTTATGACACTGACGTAAATACAGATGTTGCGAAGTAGAATCGTGATTCGCAAGATGAAAAATATTAAAGACATAACTGAGTCACCATCCTAGTGCGCAATATTCATAAAATGTTTTTACGTTCAATAAAATCGGCATGAAGGAATGTTTTGCATTAATTCAGTTAATTATTACATACAATGCAGAATTCCTTCCAATACGCAGTTCAACAACAGCTTGATTATGCAGAAATACGTTTTAATTGTGAGGCAACCTCGCCTTATATGTATCTAAACTAACTCACTGGCACTATCGAACCCGTAGATTAATGGCCGCGTCGACATAAGCTCTCCATACATCCCCATACTCAGCTAATGTTTTCCAATCATCCCCTGTTTAATCTACTTACCTCAAATCATAGTTAATGTTATTCCCTACCTCATTCTTGGTCTACCAACTGGGCGTTTTCCCTCTGGTTTTCCTACAAGAAGCTTCCATGCACGTATTTCATTCCCCCATTCATGCCACATGCCCTGCCCATCGCAGTCTACGAGACTTAACTGTCTCATTATATCTGTCTACCTATGAAGACCATGTAGTTAATTGTTATGTAGTCTTCTTCATTCACCTGTCTGTTCATCTCTTTTCGGTCCAAAAATGTTACTAAGAACTTCATTATCAAATACTCGTAATCTCTTTTCCTCCCTTAAAGTAGGAGTCCATGTTTCGCATCCATACAATATAACTGGTAGAATAATAGTTATATCCTGTACATATTTTCAGTTTAACGTTTTTTTTTAAAGTAGTTAATAGCTGTAAAAACGCAAATTTCTTGTCCTGTAATCATATTTATTATAGATAGATCATCGGTTGATTAATGTCTTTGACATCGTCCGATTCCTAATAGCCAATTTTGTCGGTCCATCCAATCTCCTGGTTCTAGATGTTTCTCCTTCATGTACAAACATATTCCCTGACTCCAGGAAGTTTTAGATCTTCCTCTGCATCGTCATCATATTTATTTTCCAAAATGGAATTTCTTACTAGTAGTCTACTCTAAGTAGAATGAAAATTTAATAAAATTGGGCATTCATTTCATAATTTTGCAACATTTCCGATACAAATTTTACTCCTCGCTTTTACAATTTTTAATTCAAACAATGTATTTGTGTTGTTCAATATCATTTACTGTACATTTCGTCCTTCGGGTTCCGCGCTAGGCTCATAGATGTGGTAATGTGGTCTATTTTAATTTACACACTACTTCGGCAGACCAGATGTTTGTGTAAAGTGTATTGTGTGAAGAGAAGGAAGTGGTGAAACTCCTGGTGAAATGTCGACGAGGTAACCAGGTTTCATATCCCCATCGTACAGATGAATCGCTATCAACAATACTTTTTTTTTTTGGCATGTGTATTGTACTGCGAAGGAATTAGAAATTTAATCCAGGCATCTGATGCACAATCCCTTCTGACGTCGAAATTGATAACACTGGTCCATAGTGGTTTTGTTGCCCTTGATATAAGATTAATTTCAGATATATTTATGCTCACAATTCATGAAACTATCAATGATTTAGAAGATTTGCTCTGGTTTTTTTTTAATCTTTATTTTCATTGCACAGTACAAAAATCGGAAAATATGAAAAAATATAACACATATATTTATAATGTCAATTGCTTTTTGAAAAAATTAGTATACACCGACGTAAATAGAAAGAAAAATGTCGAAAACCCATGTTATACTTCACTGAAACGCCTTTTACAAGATTTTCTTCTATAAAATTTTAGGGGACAATTTATTTTTTAAAATTCTAGCAGTAATCTGCCATCATGTGACGGTCCCATCTTACCCTAATACCTTTACTCCATTACTTTTAAAACCTGGTGAAAGCGCTCTCTCCGTTCGTCACTATAATTTCCTAAATTATCCGGAAATCTATCCAGGTGACTGTGGAGTAAGTGTAACTTTATACTCATATTTGCTCCCAGAATCTTGAAAACATGTTTTGCACAATTTCTTTATAATTTGGTGCTTATAGTTACCTATGACATTTTCTACTACCATACAAAACCCTTCCAAGCTTCACTTTCCGGAACAGTCATAACTTTGATAATATTTGCATCTTTCATCAATTGCCGAATTTGAGGACCATCAAATATTCCGCCTTTTAACTTTTACATACTGAGCTTAGGAAATTTTCTACAAATGTATTTGAAACATTTTGCTTCCTTGTCCAACGTTTTGACGAATTGTTTTATCATATTCAGATGCACGTCGTGAGTACTTTAATTTTGTCAAATAACTGAGATCATAGCCGATGTGCGGAGTGAGGGGTGTGAGAGTGGGGATCACGTGATGTTTGTATACGCGAAAAAATGCGCAGAAATCAAATCATGACTGGAAACATAAATTTTATTAGTAACAAGTCGTTTACTCTTTAAGATATAAGATACGCAAAAATCATAAAAACTAGAGCACATTCAGCACTTTCATGAATATATTCGTAAACTGTGCATTTGAGAACATAGAAATTCGCTGAGATATCCAGGGCAACTTTTTTCTTTTTGTAGAGCTGTGTAATTTTATAATTAAAAATTCCAACACCACCGGGAATAGTACCGGATCCGCTAGTCGGTAATCAGGCATATTACTCTCTGAGATAACGGGCGGACATCCAAATAATTTATATATGAATAAGAACAAAAAAAATATCTTTCATCGTCATCTACATGGTTTAGGTTTGTTGACCTGTTTCGGTATCAGGGAGATATAAAGCAGTGTTCCCATCCTCTTGTTGGTTTTCTACAGTTTTATTGTATATATATATATATATATATATATATATATATATATATATATATTATAAATATATTTTTGACATTTGGCAATGAAGGCAAATATGATATATATATATATATATATATTATATATATATATATATATATATATAAATTACGTGTCACGTTGTTTGTCCGCAATGGAATACTAAACTACTGAACCGATTTTAATAAAATTTTGCACACTGTGTGCAGTTTGATCCAACTTGAGACTTAGGGTAGTTCATAACCAAATTTAGATTCGCATTATTTTTTTATTGCAAATTATTTGTTTATTATTTAACAAAGAGTTATAATTATCTGTGAGTTCCATACGATTCTAACAGATGGCGGTGTATATTATCTGTGAGTTCCATACGATTCTAACAGATGGCGGGTTTGTTTTGAAGGTAAGTAATTTTGTAAGGTAATTTGTTTATTATTTAACAAAGAGAGATCCAGATGGCTGTGCTTTTTGTTGCAACCGCGAATTTCAATTGAATTACAAATATTGATTATTTCATAATTTAAGTGTTTTCAGTGTTTATTTTATTTTCAACATTATTAATTTCATGTGTATTAGTTTTAAGTAATCTGGCTGAAAGACAGCAACTTAATTTAAATTTTTAACATAGGCTTATACCTTAGCCACAGCAACGCGTGGCCGGGACTTCTAGTATATAGTTTTCATTACTCGCGGGTTAAAAAATTAAAACAAGTCCTACATTCGCGGTTAAAAATGTCTTTATTCGCGGATGCAGTCAGTATATTAGAAGGATTAGTATCCTTTATACCCTTCAACCGATGGAAGGATCAGTTTTTGTAGTCGCAGAACGGGCATCATCACCCAATACTGCATTCGGAAGAAGAAGAAGAAGAAGAGTATCCTTTATTTACGCATCGGCAACTTTTTTACTGCAGGCACGTGCCAAGGCGACTTTTACAAATAATGATTCAAACCAAATGGACAAATTATTATCAAATTAAAACAAACCTTATTGTCACTAAGCCTAAAAGTCGTTATTAAAACCGCCGCCGTACTATTTCACGTGCCGCTATGTCCGTTGATAAATGTCGCCCTCGCCACGATCGGTGTTTTTTTATTGTTTTAATTTGTCATTCGTTGCAATAATTTTGATAGAATATCACGTGTCTCTCTTCTGATTTGTTGCCAATTTATAATGTTGAGTAAAAAGAAAGAAAAGTAGTTCCGAAGCAGTAAAAAAAAGTAGTGTTGTCGCTTAAAGTAAAAATAGAAATGCTTGACCGTTTACGCATTGGCGAGTCTTTTGTGTCTGTATCACGCTGTTTCAATGTTAATGAACCAAGAAACCCGAAGACAAATAAAGAATTCTATCGCAGAATTCACAGCTGAATATCAATTTTAAGTTTAAGATATTTTAAAACCGGCAAAACAGGAAAAAATTAATAAGTTTTTTAAGCATTTACCTAAACCTGATATAATAATAGAAATTGTTCAAAATGTCTCATTAATTGATTTTATTTTGATAGTGTTTATTTTATTTTGGAACCTTGGAACATATCCCCTATATACCCATACAACTTACCATTCCATATTAGCGGTTTCTTTATTCGCGGCACATTTGCGGAACATATCCCCTGCGAATAAGGAGCTGTTACTGTATAGAAAGAGAGAGAGATTAAGAAATTATACAGTTATAAATTAATTATAGCACTCATTTTTCTAAGTCGTCATTAACATATAAACACACCATGGAATGCCTGTACTGTGAAAACAACTTCAGAACTGAAGTTATTTATTGAAAATAGTTTTGGTCTCAATTAATTATTATTTAAAATTATAGATAGATCATCGGTTGATTAATGTCTTTGACATCGTCCGATTCGTAATAGCCAATTTTGTCGGTCCATCCAATCTCCTGGTTTTAGATGTTTCTCCTTCATGTATAAACATATTCCCTGACTCCAGGAGGTTTTAGGTCTTCCTCTGCCTTGTCTTCCCTCAGGTTTCCATTCCAAAACAGATTTTGGTAGTCGATCCTATTCCATTCGCTGGACATGACCATACCACCTTATTTGCTGAGTTTTAATATAATCTAAAATAGTGTCATGAATCTACATTTTATCCCTTATAACTGAGTTCCTAACTTTTTCTCTTCTTGAAATTCTTGCTGCCCTTCGTATAAAATCAATTACCGTTGCCAAAAGATACTTATTTGTTTTTGTTGTTAATGGCCAAAGTTCTGCTCCATAAGTAGAGCTTCTAACAATTGTATGATATATATTCATTTTATTCTTATTACTTATATTTTTATCCCACAATATTCCATTGAGGCAAGCAATTGCAAATTTTCCTTTATTATTTCTATTTCTTATTTCCTCTTCATAACTCCCATTTTTATTTATTTTAATTCCTAAATATGTAATCTCACTACAAGATTGTATTGTTTCTCCAGTCTCCAAAATTAAAACGTACAAGGCATAAGGAATTTAAAATTATAATATAAAATAGTAACTATACACTTTTCTCTTATAACTTGGCTACGGAACGGCCAAATCCACGATTCAATTTTAATAATGCTTATCGCGGATCTTTCTTTGGTACGTTCTTCTCCTAATGGGAACACTCGCTCCACGCACTTTGACTGTCGGGGAACACTTGTCCCTCTTGCTTTAGTACTGACTATAGTATAGGTTCTTCAGGTAGGGCACTCGCCCTATTTACTTGACTACTGACTATAAGGGAGCACTTGGTCCTCTTACTTTGTATGTTCTTCGGATAGGGCAATCGCCCCACTTGCTTGATTTTTAACATCATAACATTTTATATTAAATATTTAAAAAAGTCGTGGATTTGAGTTATTTTTCCGTCGCCATTACAATTTTTATACAAAATTTTCATTGGATAAAATAAATATTTTGACACACCTCTATAGGCTACATGTGCAAGTCGATATAGGCATACTAGATTTATGGCGTGGCCTTTTACATGACTATCTTCATTTCCAAGTTACTAGAAGTCAATAATCTATCTAGCTGCCCGCTATGTTTTTGGAGGCTACATCATTTTTTTTTAGTTTGAAGTTTCTTAAAAGCAATAAACCAATCTTTCATCCCTCCTAACCGTATCGATGCACCCCTCCTGAGTTTTAACCTTGAGGATTTGCGTAAAGTCTTCATATTACTTCACACACCATCAAATAACTTAAAACGCCGCTGTCGGCAATTACTTGTTTACTAGAACATATTATTATATTTTTTAAATCAAAAGAGCCCTCCAATTATACCGATACAAAAATTATAAAATTGTTACCTAACAGGCCCGTCTCCTCAACTTCGTAAACTATTGATTGTCTGAGGCTTTTCGAAACTAGTCTCATCAAGGGTCAGCAGAAAAAGACTTATCTCCTGCTCATTCTGCTGATCATTGGACTAGTTCGGAAAGGCCTGGAGAGTAATCAATAGTTTACGAAGTTGAGGAGACGGACCTATTAGGTAACAATTTTATAATTTTATATTATAAGTTTAATTTTATGACTAATGCCTCAATGGAATTTTATCATGAATTGTATTAATGTTGATTAATCATTATTGTCGGAATAAAGGTGGTTCATATATTCCTACTCAAAAATCCCTGATTTAAATCCCGCGGCCGAATAATCTGATTTTTCTACTGTGTATTTTCCACAGTCAAGTAATTCTGGGCTGACATTTTATTAACAGGGCTAATTTCGTCATAATTTAATTTCATATAATTAAAATAAAATTAATAAGCACAAAATAAAATAAAACATTTTAATACAGAGAAATTTGTTAAACAATAAGTATCTACCTATCTGCCATTATAGTAATAAACAAAGTAGCTAATTTTCATTCTGTTAGAATTTATATTTAGAAAAAAAAAACTTACGTTTCAATTTTACAAAATTGGATAGAATGAAATTAGTTCCTTTCCGTTCTTCAGCCACATCACCCACATAGATTATCCCTCAAGCCGATAACATTGCATGTGATATAATTGTCATAAGAATGATCCAACAATCGCAACTTGAAGAGATGGGAACAGGTCTAATAAAAATACAATGATTGAGCAAATGATGATGATGATGATGTTAATATTGTCACATTTAATAATTTTTATTATCTACATATATAATTCCTCATAAAGAAATTAAACATAGACACATTTCTGGAAATGCATGCTATTGAGCATTACAGGGACTCTTGTCTTACCAACGTCTCTCAAAAAACGTTAAATTGAAAAAATATAAAACTGTTAATCTCCAAGTTATATTATATGGAGGCGGAACATGGGACTCTTACTTAAGGAGGAGAAAAAAATTGCGAGAATTTGAGAATAAAGTTATCAGGAAACTTTTTGGACCAAAGAGAGATGAAACAAACAGGGAACGGAGGAAAGAAAGAAGAAACTAATAACAGTGAGAACCTGCATGATCTTCTAGCAACCCAAATATAATAATTAATAAGAAGGTTAAGTCTTATAGATTGCGACGGGTATAGGACATGTGGTACGAATGAGGAATAATATTGTTTTGCTTATTTTGGCAGAGTTAAGGCCATAAGCCCTTCTCTTCCACTCAACCAGTATAAATACAAATAAATATTTGATAATATAGATATACACTATACTAATTATAAACAGTTATACATTATATGTAGCAATGTAAATTTCATGTACAAACAACATTTTATACGATAACAACAATAATACATACGATAATATAATAATAATAATAATAATAATAATATATAATAATAATATAATAATATAATAATAATAATAATAATAATAATAATAATAATTACTTACTTATTCACTGGCACTATCGAACCCGTAGGTTCATGGCCCCGCGGACATACGCTCTCCATACATCCCTATCCTGAGCTAATACTTTCCAATCATTCCCCGTATAATCCACCCCCTCAAAATCATAGTTAATGTTATTCTCCCACCTCATTCTTGGTCAGCCCTACTGGGCGTTTTCCCTCTGGCGTTCCTACAAGAAGCTTCCATCAAGTCTTTCATTCCCCATACGTGCAACCTGTCCTGCCCATCGCAGTCTACGAGACTTAACTGTTCTTATTATATCTGGCTGGCTTCCTATAAAGACCCATGTGGTTCATTGTTATGTAGTCTTCTCCATTCACCTGTCTCTTCATCTCTCTTTGGTCCAAAAATTTTCAATAATAATAATAATAATATAAACATGATAAATTAGGCCTATACGAGAAACACCAATTAATATATATACCTTACACTGGGTAATAATGAAGTCGAGGTTAGAGCAAATATAAATTTAGGAATGAGAGAGGGGCATGGAAGCTTGGTTGTATGAAAAACGTCCAGTTGGGAGACTAAGAATGAGGTGAGAGAATACTATTAACCATGATTTGAGGGGAGTAGATTATACAAGGGATGACTGGAAAGCTTTAGCTTTGGATAGGGATGTATGGAGAGCTTATGTCCGCGCGGCATGAACCATCGGATTCAGTAGCGCCAGTGAGTTAGTTACATACATTTAATAATTGAGGCCCTGGTAATAATTATCTGGAACCACTTCTTACGCTGAACACGTATTTTTTATACAACTTGATCAACATCAGTTAATTAGCGGTTGAAACAGGTCAAGATTCACAATTACTTAAGACAAGGAATCTCGGGATCGGATCACTGGCCTGCATTTTGTGGCTCGTTCTGCATATCGCTACCTGTTGGAAATAAATGACGTTTAACGGTAATTACTTACGTAACTCTGCAAAAATGTCACCCGTGAGCTAAATGTTTCACGCCCTTCTCAACATGCTCTTTATTACCGTTTACTGCACTTAAAACCATAAATTCGCCCGTTATTTTATCTACTTCCTTCAAGGCAACCATTAAACCAAGGAACTTTTTCAAAGGATGTTCCGGACAGTAAGCAATACAGAGGTAAAGTAAGAGATTACAAGTGCAAATTCTTTGAAATAAATATAACAAAAGATTCCAGATGTCTTTGAATCGCAAATGTAATAATAATAATAATAATAATAATAATAATAACAATAATGTTATTTATATTCATATTTTTCAATGTTTACACTATCTTTTTGTGCCTAAAGTTTTATTTCCCTCCTCCACTCGTCCCTATTAGTCATTCAAAATATCTCTGCAGGCGGAAGAATTACGAAGCTCTGTTTGTTGCTACACGTGACGTCATATAAGGCAGTGATTACTGTCAGCGTCCCCATGTCCCATTCCCCTCTGCACTCATAGATAGCAGTGTCACGTGTTCCTATCCCGCATAAACACTACTGCAAGTGCCCTCCGTCAACACTGCTCTTACTCCTTAAACGGGTAATACCTATCCACTCCATGTTCTCCAGGCCTCCTGTTTTCATTCCAGTTCTTATTTCTTGCATCCACAAGTTTCTAGATCTTCCTTTCTCTCTTCTTCCAGGTGGACACAATTGCAATAATAATAATAATAATAATAATAATAATAATAATAATAATAATAATAATAATAATAATAATAATAATAATGCTTAATTTAATCCGACAGAGATGAGGTCATACGAGCGTAAGGCCTTGTCTTCCACTCAACCAGCGAATACAAAAACCATACAAACATTAGCCACTTATTACAATTTTAAATCTTGGGTACTTACAAAAAATGTATCTTATTTTTCAAGCCACTGAAATGAAATCTTTAAGGTCCGTAAAAGGATGTACACGCATGGATAGATTGCATAATGAGTCAATAAAAAATTAACTGGAGATATTTTCAATTCCCGATAAACTAGAAGAGCACAAATACCAATTGAAATAATATTTAGACAGAATGGACATACAAGATTACTCAAAACGACCAACACCTACAAACCGCATCGAAAAAGATATTTGGGACGGCCAAGGAAACGATGGACTTTAGACCAGATCAGAGTCGACCTAATCCTGGAAAGGAAGAAGAAGAATAAGAAGAAAATATTATTAAAATATAGACTAAACAAAGGAAAGCGGATGTGATATACTGTAATATTAGCTAACACTAATAAAACGTGGAATAAAATAAAATAAAACAAAGTACGAAAGGTTCCTAGATGCATATTTATAGGTACGAAGAGAATCTCGGCTAATCAGGTTTGTCACATCATCACAGGGACAGATGGAATGAAATTATATGACATAGATAATAGGCCCTATGATATCGGGAAGTAGCCCAATGAAATTAATTTTGTGGGAGGAAAAAACGGAAAAAAAAAAGCGAGAAAACCCTGTCCTGAGTCCTATTTGTCCACTCAAATTAGAATGTAGCAGAATCTCCTTATTTTAATAAGTAATAAATAGATATGGAATAATCTTTCGTAAACACGATACAAGCGTATGGTTGATGCGATCAATGTACATGACGCCAGAGGGAATGGGGTTGGAATAGTTTTCTATATCGTCTGATTACAGAAATAGTTTAGAATATCCATTTTTTACTCCAAGTGCGATATGCCTAAAAGGCCCTTCATCATATAAATATATATATATACATATATATATGGTATGATAAGAAAAATAAATGCCTGGACGGGATTCGAAACCGGATCTCTGAGTCAGCGTGATATCCATTACACTACCAGGCGAATCCAATTCAAACACTTATTTTTCTTATATATGTATTATATTCTCCATTATTACTAGATGTCGCGAGATCTAGTAATAATCTAGTAATCTAGTAGACATCTAGTAATAATGGAGAATATAATACATATATAAGAAAAATAATTGTTTGAATTGGATTCGCCTGGTAGTGTTATATATATCACGCTGAGGTACAGACTCAGAGATCCGGGTTCGAATCCCGTCCAGGCATTTATTTTTCTTATCGTACCATATTAAGCTTGCATTGCTCAATGTTAAATATTTAATTATAACACACACATATATACCTTTAAATACCAATGGGATGATTTCTGGTATGTAAAAGGTCTAAGAAATACATTAAAATGGTTATTTCCTGAAGAAACAGCTTCAACATAGCCCGCCTTCACATGCCTTAAATCGTGCAACTCACTATAGACCATCGGGAAATATCTATAATGAAAAATTAGCTGTCATGTTTACATTTTTTACACATAAACTGAAGAAACATAACTAACTAACACTATCGAACCCATGGATCCATGACCGCTCGAACATAAGCCCTCCATAGGCTACATTCTGGGCCAATGTTTTACAATCATTCCCAGTATAATCTACTCCCTCAAATCATGGTTAATGTTATTCTCCCACCTCATTATTGGTTTACCAACTGGACGATTTCCCTCTGGTTTTCCTATAAGAATATTCCAAGCTCCTCTTTCATTCCCCATTCGTGCCACATCTCCTACCCATCGCAGTCAACGAGACTTAACTGTTCTTATTATATCTGATTTCAAATAAAGATCATGTATCTCACTGTTATGTGGTCATCTCCATTCACCTGTCTGTTCATCTCTCTTTTGACCAAAAATGTTCATAAAAACTTTATTGTCAAACACTCGTAATCATTTCTCCTTCTTTAAAGTAAGTGTCCATGTTTCGCATTCATATAACATAACTGGGAGAATAACAGTTTATATATTTTCAGCTTAACCTTTTATTTTTTTTTTAGAAAAGTTGGGACGACAAGAGTCCCAGTAATGCATAATATCATGCATTTCCAGAATTGAATATATGTTTAATTTCTTTGTGTATCTCATTCCTATTATTGTTCCTGGGTATTTGAATTCAGCCACTTCTTCAAAATTTCCCATTTTTGCTATTAACTGACTATTTTCATTATACTGTATAATGTTTTCTAGAATGTGACCATATATTTAGTTTCATTGATGTTTATTTCCAGTCCCAATTTCTTAGTGTTACTCAATAGAGAGAGAGAGAGAGAGAGAGAGAGAGAGAGAGAGAGAGAGAGAGAGAGTGGTGCGCGCGCGCGTGGGTGTGTGTGTGTGGTGTGTGTGTGTGTGTGTGGTGTGTGTGTGGTGTGTGTTGGCCCTAAGTATCTCCTCGCAATCGCCTAATAATATTACATCATCAGCATAAACTAACAGATCATTAATAAACTATCATTTAGTTGTAGGCCTTCTTCATCCTCTAAATAATTTTATGCCATGGGCAAGTACAAAATTGAATAGGTGAGGAGATAGTGCATCTCCTTGATTTAACGCATTGTGAATTTAAAAAGTATCCGAAAACTGTGTGCCTACACGCAGCCTACTCTTTGTGTCATTTAGACATATTCGAATAAGTTTAACTAATATTTTAGAAACTAAAGTAACATTATGTACATAAATGCAATGCTAAAAATAATAATTAATAGCAGGATATCAAAGAACAGACAAAAAAACATAACACAGAAATAAGACAACAGCTAAAAGTAGAGGAATTAAACACAAGAATAGAGAAATACAGAACAAACTGGAAAAAACACTTGGCAAGGATGGCTGAGAATAGAATACCAAAAGCAGCATACAACTATTCACCACGAGGAAGAAGAAGTTTGGGAAGATCAAGGAAAATATGGAAAGAATAGCAATTTGGAGCCGGAACAGGCTAGTAAATAAGCCTAAACCGTGAAGAAGAAAAAAATAATAATAATTGCATTGTTCCAATAAAAACAGGTAGCCATACCGTACTTCCATCTCAGTGACAGAATATATTTATTTATGGGTCCTTGTATTCGGCTTATTTACTCTTTGTCAAAACTGGAATGACGTTAACATTAAGTCAATGTTATTTTAAAATGATCGAAACGTGCCGCCCAGGAAAATATGTTTACTTTGCTATGATGTTCAACTGCCGGTTAAATATTTGACTTAATGAAAACAAGTATGGGTAAAATAAACTAATGACAACATGGGTTGTGAGGCAGTAAATTAAAACAACAGTTGTTAAATAATCTGCCATGAATATATTCATTAAAAGACTTGTGTTCATGTCAGTAAACATAGGTGTATTTAATCGATTATCATACAGATTGCTTTATTGTCCAAATCACGCTCTTAATTGTGCATGATGGAATCAAATGCCGAGAGGTTATTATACCATGGCCACAACTCTGTCAACATAAAATATTTTTACAGCTTGGTGAGTAACTACCAGTTTGTATTTTCATCTGCTTTACTTCATTAGTTATGTGAATATCTTCACTTCAAAGTCTTGTCTTACGTGCTATTCACTTTATTTTGTACTATGCTAAGTTGTACAAGAAATAGGAGTATTAAGTTTATCTTGTCTTGTAAGTCCATGTTTCCCTTAACAGAGATTTAGGCGCTCTCCCCCTACAGGGAAGAATTTGAACCATACTAATTTAGTTACACTTGTTTTCGTATAGATATCATTTGAGTGGTCCGTGGTCAGCGTTCCGCCTCATACTGACCATCTAGGAAAGGTAGTACTAGGACGGGAAAGTTCGGTAAATTTTGCTTAGAGGCCTTTTCATTCAGGCTTAAGGATCGTTTACGAGCCTGAAAATCTTCAGACTCGGGACCCACGGCTTAAAGTCCCTCCCGGAGGACTTGCTCCTTGGATTTTTCCATCCTAAAAAATCCATCGAACCCGGCCGGGTTTGAACCCGCGACCCTGGGGACCAAAGGCAAGGAGCATAACCACTAGCCCACCGCGGCCGATTATTTATACAGATTTTTAATGTTTACACATCCTTCTATGCCTAAGTTTTATTTTTCTTCTCCACTCGTCTCTATCCATCCACTCCATGTCCTCCAGTCCTCTTGTTCTCATTCCCGTTATTTCTTGCATCCGCGAGTTTCGAGATCTTCCTTTCCTTCTACTTCCAGATGGATGTCATTCCAATGTTTTCCTCGGTAACCTTTATTTTGCATTCGTTGTACGTTGCCATAACAATTTAATTGCTTATATCTTATATTATCTACTATTGAATATCTAATAGGATATTGATTTTTTCTCGTATGACAGTATTTCTTCTTCTTTTTTTTTAATTTTGAACATCTTGCTGTTCTCGAGAAATCAATTTCCATCGACATAAGTTTTTGTTGAATTTCTAAACTTCAGTTCCAAATGTGATAGTACATCTCACTATTCTATTGTATATTCGTAACTTATTTTTCTGGTTATATGTCTGTTCCATAAAACTCCACAACCTAAATTAATTATTCAGGTATAAAAACATTTCCAAGCTCAACAGGCCTAGAAGGCCCTTGGCCTACCAGCCGGCTACTGGCCTCACGTTCACATGTTTTAATCACAGAGGTAGACGATCATAAGCCAGTGTAGGGGTGACATGTGGTCAGCATGTCAGGTTCCCCAGCCGTTATACCTGGTCTTCTCAACCTGGAGTCGCTACTTATTGTAGCTAATCAAATGTCTCACGATGCTGGGTGGGCACTAGTCCCATACTGGCCGAAATTAAATGAGAAAATGTCTTCCCTCATGGGGACTCGAACCAGCGCAAGTCCCGTAGATCTGTGCTAAGGCTTCTTGCCTTAACCAATCCGCTACGGCGCGGGACATTATTCAGATATACCTATATAAATGTGTGTGGTTTTTATCTGGCCAAATATTACGATAAAATATATGAAAATATTCCCTACCCAGTGAACGAATCAAAAGTTAACACTGCAAAATCCCACTTCAGGATCTGAATGGCGTTTCCATGAACATGTTTACAAGACCATTTAACTCATGCTCCAAATGATAGTCAATGACCAATCACGTTTCAATTAATTTTGTTTTACAACCAATGACAGTCGTGTTTAACCTCGCTTTTTATCAGCTTTATCAGCTCCTGCTTTTGTGATAAAAGAAGCTCCTCCTTTTTTAATATTCTGAACAGGTCAGAGCATTATTTTTCTCCAACAAATCATTCAATATAGCAAATAATGAACAGATTCCGAGATTTTACTGAGTTGTTTACTAAAATGATAAATTAATAATCTATAATGTTGATCGCAATATACGGTTTGATGTGTTTCATTATTTCTCCGCTAGGGTGATTTTTACAATATTGAAATCATATTTGGCAATAAATAATATGATCAAGTTGCAGTGAATATACATAACCTCACATTTTTATTTGTTTTCAAACATCGCCGTTTGCATTAAATATATAAATATTTTAAAATACCGGTAACTATATTTAAATTGGATGTTTAAGAAAACAGCTTAATTTTACTCGTTAAATGGTCCTAAAAAATGCCATTCTTGATTTCCAAATCCTCTAGATAAATTGGAAATCACTCGGTGACATTACTTATGATAACGCACCCGTAGAAAAACTCTTGGCAATAGTAAAAATTGTCCCGCGCTGTAGCCGAGTGGTAAAGGCAGGAAGCCTTGGCGCAGAGCTACGGGACTTGCGCTGGTTCGAGTCCCCATGCCCAGCATCGTGAGGCATTTGGGTAGCTACAATTAGTAGCGGCTCCAGGTTGAGAAAACCAGCTATAACGGCTAGGGGGCTCGACATGCTGACCACGTGTCACCCCTACACTGGCTGGATGATCATCTACCTCTGTGATTGACAAATGTGGATGTGAGGCCAGCAGCCGGCCGATAGGCTACGAGTTTAATAGTAAAAATTCCTAATCGAAAGATAGATCCTATTGAGAAGAAGCTGATTGGTCTTCATTCAACTTATGACAAATTATTGCCTTTGAGTTCGATGACCAGGTCCAATATGACTGTAGAAATATTGGAGGTGTGCTGAGAAAGCTTTCAAATAAGGCGAAAAAAATCATTTATCATCATGATCAATTGCTGGCATGGATTAGGCCAATGGCCTGTTCCGCTTCAGGATAGAAATTGATCCCTCCATCTCTTCTTAGGTCTTCCTGGGTCTCTTCGCCCTGTGGGTCTGTAGTTCAATAGCTGCAGAGGTAGTCTATTGTTTAGCATTCTAAGGTGTTCATGCCAATTATTTTGATATTTTTGAATGGTTTCAGTTATTGCTGGTGTGTTGAGAGCTTTGCGGGTATCTTCATTACGCATGTGGTCATAAAGCGTATAACCCGCTAAAGGTCTTAATAAATTCATTTCTGCAGCTACTATCCTATTTAATTTACCTGTAGTAAGAGTTCAGGTTTGAGAACCATAAAGTAGAGTTGGAAGAGCCATTATTTTATAAAATTTTAGAATTGTATCTGGGCGTACTTTTTCGGAAAATAATGTTTTTTATTGTTCATATAAGTTTTGAAATTTGACTAATTTTATGTCTATGTCTTTACATGTGTCGTAGGAAAGATTGCAGCCAAGATTAGTAAAGTTAATAACTTGTTCTATTATATTGTTGTTAATAACAATTTTAGTTCGTATCTGTTTTTTTCCCTTGGAACGCCATAGTATTTGTCTTACACGCCGAAATTTGTAAATTATAATCTTGGGTTATATTTATATACACTGCGAAACACACATCTTTTCACTACGAGCAGATTCCTGCAGAATGAAAACCAACAAAATTAAAAGTTTTTTTTCATATTTTGTAAAATATTTACAAGTTGTTTAGCAAGTCATGTAAAAAGTAAAATATTTTACAAGACATTCCAAAAGTAATCAATAACTCATCCTCAGAATTCCAGAATTCATTGAAGTGAGGTCTCACTGCCAGATTGTGAATTTTATCTTCAGAAGTATTAGGTCATTTTGAAGGCTTGTGAGCATACGAGTATTTACAAGGAAGGAGCAGATCTTGGATCACTTGCAGAAGGCATTTTTTTATAAATTAGAAACAAGAATTTTCTCATCACCTGTCACGTAATTAATTAACCCCCGTGCGCACTGTATTATCTCTACAATTGCAACCGAAATCTATCTTGAAATTTCTTCTAGAGTAGCATTGTGAGTACCAAAGCTGTTTCCAAAAAAATGATCTGCCGATTTAAATTGCAAGGCACTAAAAATTCAGCCCCAACCTCTCATTTAAACTATAAGGAAGTAACACAACTCCTGAATTGATTGATTGGATAATGCTCACTACCTGCCATACGGCCCGCGTCCCGCCTCACTCCACTCCGCTGTTATACAAGCAGGGACATCCATCTGCTCCATCAGTTGGTTGCCATTGCTGGATTCTGACTTCGATTCTGCGCCTTGTAGTTAAAAACGGCTGTTTTTTACATGACCTTTGTTCATCACAACGCTTCTCTGGGAGAAATTTAAAGTTAGGTTTCGGCATGCAATGGTTAACAATACCATTGTCACTAATGATTTACAAGAGAATAACTTATTTATGCTTATAGTAATTCATATAATTTAAAACCGGATATTTATCCCCATATAAAAGTAATAAGGTTTTTTTATTTAATATTTAAATATAATTATTTTTAGTTCTATTAAGAATGGAAAGAAGATTGATTTAGAGAATTCAAATTTTTTATAAGTATTGGCACGCCGTAGCGTAGTGGCTAAGGCACTGAGCTACAAGCCGGAGGGTCGAGGGTTCAAGTCCCGTTGGAGTCAGGATTTTTAAACTGACCCAAACCCTCTGGCGGCACTATGGTCCTGGGGTCGACTCAGCCTCTAACGGAAATGAGTACCATACGCTTGTTCTGGGGGTAAAGGCGGCCGTCACGCAGGGCTGACAACCCGGCTGACAAAGTGCCGATTGTCTAGAAAAAGTGGGAGCCTTAACCTCCTACTACCCCAAGGGCCTCCGGGCCTGTTGTGGGATCACTTTACTATATAAAATAATTCAAACTGGTCAATATAAACTGTTAATACAGTTAGATGTATTTTTAACTTATTTAAAATATGTAAAAATACTTTAAATATTTGAATTTATATTTTTTATAAACAAATAAATGGGATTTGACGAATTGGATGGGAGTCAGCCAGTAGTACTCTTGGACGAATTGGATGGGAGTCAGCCAGTAGTACTCCTTCCTTTTCAGTTGGACCAATCAGAACTTCCGGATTATAACAGAAATGAAATGGGACTTTTCTCAGAATAAGAAGATGGCTACAATACTTGAAAGAAGTCAGACATGTAAAACTACAGGTCATCAAGAAATAAGAGAATTATAGTTAATTTCTTGATATTAGTTGTCAAAATCGTGTCAAAGTTATGGAAAATAATATTGTATTATACACTTAATTCAACTGGAGTATACATAATCCACAAAGTGAAAATAAAGTGTTAGTGAGTGAAAAACTGACCGTTGGAAAAGTCATCTATTACATATATGAAGTAATAACTCCTGTAAGTGAAATTTAATAATTTAAGCCGGAATGTTTTAAATTATTGATCATTTATAACATTCATCTAAACGGAAGTGAAAACTTTAAATAAAATAACATTTATTTTAAGTGTTAAAGTGTCGTTATTTGTTTATGTAAGAAACTTTCCCTCATTCCCCTGACGGGAGTTATCAGTGCCGTGGCAAATAACAGTGATCTAAATTATTACAATCATATATCTACAATGTGGGACATCACATCCAACAACCCACTTTTAAATTACTAGAACCAAATTACACTTGCGGGATATTATAAGGCAGAGCGAAAACGTCAATTCTGACTTGTACAGAAATATTCGTGTTGAAATAAATGAGACATTTGGATCTGAAGTCCGACCTTTGCTGATGGAGATCCAACAAACACGTTCAAGTGTATAAAGTATTACTACGAATGTGTCAAAGAACTTGAAGAAACCGTTCAATCATAATAAAACTGTAAAACATCCAAGTCCGAAAATATTATAACAACTTTCCTATGATTAATGTGACAGGTGTTCTCGCCGACTTGAAATCCTTCACATTTTTTGTCAAGTAGAAGATGGATAGCGGAACGTATAAACCAGTTGGAAAACCGTTTAGTAAATTGGAGTAGGTTATTTGAAATTGTAAAAATCGTGTAAAATTCTTCTGCCGGTCCTCATAACAACAGTCTCAGTGGAGGTATTTCAATAGTATAATAGTATATTATGATGCGAGGTTGGGAAGTCCCTCCATGGTATCTTTACCATGTCGTGGTGGAGTGCCTTGCGTGCTTAAATGATCCCGAGAGCTATGCCGGCGGTAGCATTGCTGCCGATAGGGTTACCCATGCCGGACTGGTCGAAGGTGATGAGCCAGACGAAAAAAGTACCTTGGTTAAAAGAGTGACGATCTTTCACCGTAAAAATACAACCGTAAGAAATGCAGACATGGGTTCCACTACGGTAAAATTTTCCTGAAGTCAAATAGTTCCCCATTCGGTTCTCCGGGCGGGGACTACTTCAGGGAACCCATGTCAAAGGCTCAAACACAGGGACATGTTCCTAGGAACATGGAATGTTACGACTTCATAATGGGAGAATAACATTAACTATATATAACTTATATATATATATATAGTAATTCTGCCCGAAGGCAGGTCCTTCACTGCAATCGTAGCATTTTCATGCTATGCTTGCAGTTTTACTAGGGAATTTTAGGTGTGGTAGCTTCCCGTTGCTTTCCACACCGGTGAAGGATGATGATGATGATGCCGATGATAATGATAAGGATGGTGATGATGGCCATATGATTTCGGGGACCGTTTGAGCCTTAAAGTTTTCCTGACATTTGTCTTACAGGTGAGGAAAAACCCCGATAAAAACCTCACCCCGAAAAACTGCCCCGACCGGGGATCGAACCCGGGCCCGCTGCGTGACAAGGCAGCACGCTACCTCGAGACCACAGCGGTGGACAACATTAACTATGATTTGAGGAAAGTAGATTATACAATGAATGAATGATTGGAAAACATTAGCTCAGGATAGGGATGTATGGAGAGCTTATATCCGCGCGGCAATGAACCTACGAGTTCGATTGTGCCAGTGAGTTAGTTTTTACAGAAGCGAGGAAAATGTTTAAAAACCGAGCGATAGCAAGGTTTTTAATTTCCGAGATTCCTCTAAAAAAACCAAACATTTCCAGTTTTAAATTTAGCTTTTTTTGTGTGTATGCATTGTAAAAATAAATAATTCTCCACAATTGTTATTATATGCATGTAATAATAAAGTTCATAAAAACGTTATTTGGTCAATTGACAAAAGAGAGTATTTTATGTCATTTTATTTACACCGAGTCTCTGAAATGCCATCCCCCTCCCCCGGAAGAAACCAACCGAAAGAAACACTGTCCATAACTTGCCTTGAAGTATTGCCAAGATTCTCAAGAATAAAGGATGGATTGTGAGATATACAAAACACGAAAAAGTAAAATAAAATCCTGAGCCGGGATTTGAACCCGAGACCTCTAATGCTATATGTTAGTGCTACACCACCTTCGTCAATCGGGCATTCCAGCACAAACATGCATTTTTTTATACATCCATCTATATTAATTCTGCCCAAGGGCAGGTCTTTCACTGCAATCATAGCATTTTCATGCTATGCTTTGCAGCTTTACTAGGGAATTATAGGTGTGGTAGCATCCCATTACTTTCCACCCCGGCGAAGGATGATGATGATAATGATAAGGTTGATGATGATGGTCGGATGATTTTCGGGAACCGTTGGGCCCTAAGCTTCCTGACATTTGTCTTACAGGTGAGGAAAAACCCCGGAAGAAACCTCACCCAGGAATCAAACCCAGGCCCACTGCGTGACAAGGCAGTACGCTACCTCGAGACCCAGCGGTGGACATACATACATACACACACGCGCGCGCGCACACACACACACACACACACACACACACACACACACACACACACATATATATATATATATATATATATATATTATATATATATATATATATATATGTATATGATTCTTGATTCTCTATCATGAGGGCAGCAGAACATTGACCGAACTGCCATCTCGTGATCACTATAACGAATAAGCATATAAAGAGAATTTTGCTTTATAGCAGTTAAGCTTCATTATTTCGATGTTATAATTTATTTTTTTATTAATCATAAAATCGAGATATCATATATATATATTTATTTATTTATTACTCCACCGTTATAGTCTCGAGGTAGCGTGCTGACTTGTCACGCAGCGGGCCCGGATTCGATTCCCCGTTGGGACAGGCTCCTGGGTGAGGTCTTTTTTGGGGTTTTTCCTCACCTGTAAGACAAATGTCAGGAAGCTTAGGGCCCAACGGTCCCCGAAAATCATCCGGCCATCACAATCACCCTTATCATTATCATCATCATCATCCTTCTCCAGTATGAAAAGCAACGGGAAGCTACCACACCTACAATTCCTTAGTAAAGCTGCAAAGCAGAGCATGAAAATGTTATGATTGCTGTGAAAGACCTGTCCTCGGGCAGAATTACTATGGATGGATATATTATTATTATTATTATTACTATTAATTATTATTATTATTATTAGATTGAGGGAAGTAGATTATACAGGGAATGATTGGAAAGCATTAGCTCAGTATAGGGATGTATGGAGAGCTTATGTCCGTGCGGCCATGAACCTACGGGTTCGATAGTGCCAGTGAGTAAGTAAGTAAGGGTAAGTATTATTAGATTGGATGGACCGACAAAATTGGCTATTAGGAATCGGACGTAGTCAAAGGCATTAATCAACCGATGATCTATTATTATTATTGTTGTTGTTGTTGCTGCTGCTGCTGTTGCTGCTGTTCTTCTTGTTGTTGTTGTTCTTGTTCGTGTTGTTCTTGTTCGTGTTGTTGTTCTTGTTCTTGTTGTTGTATTGTTGTTGTTATTGTTGTTATTTTTGTTATTTTTGTTATTAGTGTTATTTTTGTTATTAGTGTTATTTTTGTTATTAGTGTTATTTTTGTTATTAGTGTTATTATTGTTGTTATTATTGTTGTTATTATTGTTGTTATTATTGTTATTATTATTATTATTATTATTATTATTATTATTATTCCTGAATTCTGGAGTAATTTGGATTACGAACATTGTAATATATTTTTTGTCGGTACATATTTAACACTCTAGTTTCTGCAAATAAAAGTGTACGCTAATCCTCCTACAGACGATAATTATCCATACAGTTGGAATGAGAAAATTAACCGAACATTAAAACAACTTTTTCTTATTCGCCAACAAGATTTTTTTTTATTTTCTAAATGTCGGTGATTTAGCATTCTCTTGATTTTCAGCATGCAAATGTACATATATATGTATCATTATATTTTTTACAAAAATAAATTTGCTTATTTCGCATTTGAATCGTACAAAACTCGTTTTAATGTAACTTTATTGATGCGTAATTACTACTCTGAAATAATAAAATAAGAATTAAAAGAAGAACTATGAAGAGGGGAATAATTATAAGTGTGCATATTTTAAGTAAAATTACCTGCGGTACATATAATCAAACTTTCAGTTGCAAATATGTAGAAAAAAATATGTTGATTTATTGTATTGTTATTTATAGTAACTTTAAATGGTCACATCGCAATTTTTTTTATTGTTGTGCCTGCAAATATCAACTTCCACCAGTTATAATATATGGATGCGAAACATGAATTCTTACTTTAAGGCAGGAAAGGAGATTATGAGTATTTCAGAATAAAGTTCATAGGAAAATTTCTGGACCAAAGAGAGATGAACAGACAGGTGAATGGAGAATATACATAACAGTGAACTACATTGTCTTTATAGGAAGCCAGATATAATAAGAACAGTTAAGTCTCACAGACTGCGATGGGCAGGACATGTGGCACGAATGGGGAATGAAAGACGTGCATGGATGCTTCTTGTAGGAAAACCAGAGGGAAAACGGCCAGTTGGTAGACCAAGAATGAAGTGGGAGAATAACATCAACTATGATTTGAGGGAAGTAGATTATACAGGGAATGATTGGAAAACATTAGCTCAGGGTAGGGATGTTCCCTTGTCGTAGACTCATTCACAGTCGCGTCTACGACAAGGGAACGCCACCTTGAAGCAATCGCCACTGAAGATGCCCTCCGCAATTGAAGGAGAAACGTCTGGAAGAAACACCACCTATAGACCACGGCCACATAGCCCGGAATCTACTAATATTATTCCTCACATTTGTCTTATAGGTCAGGAAAAACCCCGAATAAAATCTCTCACCCAGGAGCCTGTCCCAGCCGGGAATCGAACCCAGTCCCGCTGAGTGACAAGGCAGCACGCTACCTCGAGAGCACAGCGGTGGACGCTATGAATGTGAGAGCAGCTATTTTATTTTTAGAATCCTGAATAATGCTTTACAGATCATAATTATAAACAACGGGATTTCCCCGTGACAGTTCTAACTTATCCAGTATTTTTACCTGTCCCCAAATAAAGTAACAGTAATGGAACTTACTGACATTTCAAAAAGAAGGAAATATGTTTTCATTTATATTGCGCACGGGTGTGCTTGGCCGTACGTGCATTTCTTCTATGAATAGAATATAAAATATATTGTCTGTCCATCGAATCTGTGTCCCCGTAAGATATGCGAACTAAAACCAACTTCATTTTCTGCATCGGCAAATCATTTCCCTTCCTGCATTCCTATCTCTCTCTCTCTTTTCTATCTCTCTCTTGCACTTGCACTCCACTGTTGCCAACTGAACTCCAACCATACATTATTTAGTATTCAAGAGCCATGACACTACATAGAGGAAGTTTGGCAACATTCCTACTCGATAAGTTACCGAGTCTGCTGTAGTGGAAGGGGAATGTGGTGAAATGGTGTGAGTATAGACCTGTACTTTTCTAAGAATAATGTCAGCGCTATAGGGGCACAGATTCGTTGGTCCGAGTATACATTAGAATATATATAAAAAATGCATGCATGGCGATACGCCTATACTTATATATAAAGAAGGTACAAAAACAATACATATATATAGTCCACCGCTGTGGTCTCGAGGTAGCGTGCTACCTTGTCACGCAGCGGGCCCGGGTTCGATCCCCGGTCGGGGCAGTTTTTCTGGGTGAGGTTTTTATCGGGGTTTTTCCTCACCTGTAAGACAAATGTCAGGAAAACTTTAAGGCCCAAACGGTCCCCTAAATCATATGACCATCATCATCATAATCATCCTTATCATCATCATCATCTTTCACCGGTGTGGAAAGCAACGGGAAGCTACCACACCTACAATTCCCTAGTAAAGCTGCAAGCATAGCATGAAAATGCTATGAATGCAGTGAAGGACCTGCCTTCGGGCAGAATTACTATGGATGGATGTATATGTACTAGAAGTCCCGGCCACGCGTTGCTGTGGCTAAGGTATAGGCCTACGTTAAAAATTTTAATTAAGTTGCTGTCTTTCAGCCACATTACTTAAAACTAATACTTACATACGAAATTAATAATATTGAAAATAAATTAAACACTGAACACACTTAAATTATGAAATAACCAATATTTGTAATTCAATTGAAATTCACGGTTGCAACAAAAAGCACAGCCATCTGGATCTCTCTTTGTTAAATAATAAACCAATTACCTTACCAAATTATAGCTCCGTGTGTCTGAAAGGAATTTGCTGGACTCAGCTCTTAGCACTATACGAAGCAGAGAAGTGTACCTCCCCCACACTTCCCCCGCAAACACACAGAGCTTGGACCCGAGCTGTACCTTACACCGCCATCTGTTAGAATCGTATGGAACTGACAGATCATTATAACTCTTTGTTAAATAATAAACAAATAATTTGCAATAAAATAATTTGCAATAAAAAAAATAATGCGACTATAAATTTAGTTATAAACTACCCTAGGTCTCAAGTTGGATCAAACTGCACACAGTGTGCAAAATTTTATTAAAATCGGTTCAGTTTCATTAGCCAGTGCAACAGATGGCATCAAAATCGCATTTTTTTTAATTGCGCTTGGCCGGTTGATGTGCATAACATTGTCCAACTATATTTTAAACTTTTAAATGTTTTGTCCATTTTTTATCGTAAAATCTAGGAGTGGGCGTAAAAATCCCATCATATCGTAATATTAAACAGTTCACATTGATTCTCTCGCCAATGACCAATTAAAAATATGAAATAGATTACAACAGAATAGACTTTTTCAGACCATATTGTATTAGTTAGTAAAATTTGACCCTTAGGTACAAGTAAATGAAGTGGAAGATTTGGTTAAAATAAATCATAATTATGTGAGGCACTCAGAACTATAAGGGTCTAATATGCACATTTATTAAATTTGAGATTATAGGTATTTTATGTTGTTTAAAAAAAATCTTATTCATTGTCCAATTATTTAATTAAAATGGCCGCGGTATATTGACCGAGCAAAGGTAGCATAATCATTAGTATTTTAATTGGAGGTGGAACGAAATAAATACTGTCCTATTTTAATAAAATTTAATTTAACTATTAAGTAAGAAGGGCATATTTTTAGAAGAAGCCTCCAAAAAACAAGACAAGATAAAATAAGAGAGAATTTGGAGAGAAATGAATGTCACCACATCTGTTGTTAAGAGGATTGAAAATCAAACGCTTAAATGGTATGGCCATGCACAAAGAATGGAAAATGAAAGATGGCCAAAAAATATATACCAGTGGTCACCCCCTTGAAGAAATAAACGTGGCAGACCAAGATGGAAATGGAAAACCTACGTCAGAACTATAATGGATGATAGGAGATTGGAATGATAGAGATAAATGGAAACTGAAGACGGCAAACCTATAAGTGGGGGAAAGCCGAAGAAGAAGTAAGAAGGAAAGTCACTGAGAGAGAAAATTCGCAGCTCTGTTATTAGAGAAGAATGTGAAATTGAACCTATAAACCTCTGGATAAATGATAGAAGACTAAACTGGAACGATCACATAGATAGAATGGAGAACAGTAGATTAGTGAAGAAAGTACGTGACTGGATACTTCAGCAGAAAAGGCCTTTAGGAAGACCACAACTGCGATGGAAGGATGTCACCATACCCCAGACTTCTAGTGAATGAACACGCAACAAGCTGCCAGCTTCCATGCGTAGATGAAGAAGAAGAAGAAGAATTAAGTAAGAAAGCTTAAATAATTTTATGGGATGTGAAGGGGCTTTAGGGCTATCAATTTTGGTATCTATAATTCGAAGATATGGGAATGATTTTTTTAACTCTTATACATACAACGATTTTTTTTAATGCCCCAAGTTTTGTCTTTTCGACATTCCTGGTTTCTCTCCTGGCATGGCGTACTTGTAACCCACTTCTGAGGTTGGGGCGTCTGGAAGGCGGGGTTACGTTGCCCCGATGATATGATGGGTGATGATGATGATAATGGTGCGCCAGGAGAGTCCTTAATCCTAAGCTTAACCTAAGATGAATATGAATGATGATGATTGCGATGACCATATTATTTCAGGGACCGTTTCGGCCTTAAAATTTTCCTGACATTTGTCTTACAGGTGAGGAAAAACCCCGATAAAAAACCTCACCCAGAAAAACTGTCCCGACCGTGGATCGAACCCAGGCCCGCTGCGTGACCCCCGAGACCACAGCGGTGGACACATACAAAGAATATGGAGGCCCCAATTTGCATATAAGGTCCGTACAAGTCATCCGGGGGGGATCAGTTAAATAGCATAGATTGAATTACCATTAATTTTGGAAGGAAGCCTAAAAAGGGAGGTAAGCCCCCCCCCTAGAGAGAGAAGAGATAAAAATAGCAGGATTTTTATCATTTTTTTCTCATTATTAATTTAAAAAGGTTCGGTTAATAAATGAGACTTCGAGGGAGTGTTAAAAATGTAACTTCTTTTATTTTTTAAATTGTACTACAAAATTTGGATATGCCCTTTGTAACAGAAAATATGTCCTTTTTTATAAACAATCACATAATTTAGAAAAATAACTAATTACTATGAAATGAAGTAATGATGAGTATCTTTTTAATTCGAAAGAAGTCGGCGCAGACTACAAAAGAATACAATATTATCACGTGTTAGAATCTTGTACATGTGAAATATATCTCATTGAGGTAGACCAGTATTGCGACAAAAACTAAACTCTTTCTTTCGTGTAGTGGGTATTCATTTCACGTATGTTAAGACTGTAGACATAATTTATCATTCTACGTGCAAGAAGACAAGCTCCAGTTATAATTTATGAGAATAAATCCAGGATCGTCCCTCCTCCATCTTAAATTCTACCTGAATTTTTTACGATAATTACCACACCATATTCTTTTTTTCATCTTGCATTTGTTTTTTTAATATATCTACAGATATTCTTGTTAAATGAAGCGTATGCTTTCAAGCTGTGAGAATAAAAAAAATGAATGAATTGCACTAGTATAAACTTAATTATTAGCAGATGGGATTTCAGTCTAATTTATTCTGCATATTGAAAGCTTTGAAAACTGGTGTGATGTAATAATTACTTCTGTCAGTGATTGTGTGAATGTAATAAAGAGTTGCTATACTTTCTTGGAAGATAGTCAGACAATATAAAGAATTCTTTTCGATTTTTTTTTCCAATATAAAATATGTTGATTGTATCGAATGCTTTAAAAATTATCTAACAGTAGCAATGTGCCACGCTGCAGAATCTCATTTATTCCTTACACCTATGGGAATTTATTACTAAATAAAGAATCTTCGCCATATTAGGAAAAATTAATAATACTGAATCAAAGTTAGATGATATATCCTGGAGTTTTTTTCGTTTGCAATTTGTTGAAATGAAGACATAAAAAAACTAATAAATAAATGCAGATGTACGATATGTGTTGGTATTCTTCAATCCCACAAAACAAATTACTGTACTTTCTTGAAATATTCTTCTTTAATAGGCGACTACAACCTCATTCAAGTTTTGGCCTCCTCAACAAATTTTCTCCACCTGGATCTATCCTGGATACAGACTGGCCAATTTCCAATTTTTATCTCCAATATATATTTTATAACATCATCCTGAAAAATAGAGGAATTAAACTCAACAATAGAGAAATACAGAACAAACTGGAAAGAACACTTGGCAAGGATGACTGAGAATAGAATACCAAAAGCAGCATACAACTATTTACCACGAGGAAGAAGAAGTTTGGGAAGACCAAAGAAAAGATGGAAAGAGCAGCAATTTGGAGCAGGAACAGGTTAGTAAATATAAGCCTAAACCGTGAAGAAGAAGAAGAAGATAACATAATCCTGTCATCTGTTTGTTGGGCGTCCAGCTGTTCTGGTGCATATTGGCTTCCATTTGTATATTCTTCTTACAAGCTTGTCTTCCTGCATTCTATTTATATGTCCAAACCAGCGCAGTCTTTGAGCTTTAATGTGGTTTATTATATTTTTTATTTCGTATTAGATATTTTAATTCAGAGTTCATTCTTATATGTCATGTGCCATCGCTTTCTCTAATTGGTCCAAAAATTCTCCGTAAGATCTTCCTTTCAAAGATTAATAGTTTTTGTTTATCAGACACCTTCAGTACCCATGTTTCACAGCCATAAGTTACAATCGGTCTTATTACTGTATTATATACAGTTTAACTTTAGTTAATCTGAAGACAAGTTTACTTTTGAATTCTTGAAATATTACATTCCCAATATATATTGTTGGTTTTATGTCGCTTTGAGTCTAGCCATAGCCTCTCCTTTGTTAGGAGTTTCTAGACCAAGCTAATTTAGTTACGCTTATTCCCCTATAGATGTCATGAAGGTATGTGGTCAGCATACCGACCCAATGAAACATCTACTAGCCAACAAATTATAATGCTTGTGCACGTTATATACAACCTCCGTAAATCTTACCACATAACTCCAGTATTTGAAATGTTGCCATGGCTCCGATTGGAAGACAGACGAAAGATACATTGCCTCTGCTTCTTATACAAAACTTTGTCCACCTCATCACTCCGTTATTTTTCTACTTGCTTCCATTCGCTATCTTCCCACCATAACTTAAACACACGATCGAGAGAAAATGCAACTCTAGCTGTTTCTCTGCATCAAACAGCTCACTATTCCCCATCCTTCTTTGTTTAAGACACACGACTCTGGAATTCCCTCCCCTCGTGCATCAAGGACTGCCCGACTCAAATACAGTTTAAAAACTCACTACATATTTTCTTAGACTATTTAACTCATGCCCCAAATGGGAGTCAATGACCAATCACGTTTCAATGATTTCTGTTTTACAACCAATCAGAGTCGTGTTTCACCAAATATTTATCAGTGTTATAATTACCATATTAAAGAAAGCTCCTCCTTACAATATTGCGTTCCTTTGGCAATAAATAGTATGATCTGGTTGCAGTGATAAACAAATGAAGCAGTAGAAGCGTACCTATCGTTTCTCATTTGTTTTCAAACATCGCCGTTTACATTAAATGTATAAATATTTTAAAATAACTATAGTTAAATAATGATTTGTGAGTAAACAGCTTAATTTTATTCGTTAAATAGTCCTAACAAATGCCACTCTTGATTTCCAAATTCTCTAGATAAATTCACTCCTCACTTCGTGAGTCGTGAATTTATCGATAATTTGGAAATCACTCGTGGCATTACTTATGACAATATAATATATAACCGTGTTCCATGTGTACTTTTATTAGTCCTTTATAGGTTGATTAAACTTTCTTTACCAAGCCAATTACTTAATCAAATTATAGGTTATTGTTATTGCTATTTTATTATTACTATTTCTTCCTTTCCCTTGTCAACTCTATATTGTGTAGCTTATACCATATTATGTATCATTAATCAACTTGTAGATAATTCAAAGTGTTATTATATGTATAATCGAACTCTGGTGAAGTGGAAGAGAAGGCCTTACGGTCTTAACTCCATCATGTAAAATAAATAAATAAAAACTAAGGTATTACTTACAGAAACTAAGATGGTTAGATAAGGTTGAGGAAGATTGAAGACAACTGAAGGTGAAAAGATGGGAGACAGAAAGCTAGCAATAAAGAAGAATGGGCAGTTGTTATGAAGGAGGGTCTTAGAGAATCGTAGAACCAAAGGAAGAATAAGAAGAAGAGGAAAGCATTACTTGAATGAAGATCGGTAAATTTTGCTTAGAGGCCTCTTTTTTCAGAATTAAAGTTCATTCACGAGCCTGAAAATCTTCAGACTTGGGATCCACGGCTTAAAGTCCTTCCCGGAGGATTTTTCCTTGATTTTTTTCCATCATAAAAATCCATCGACCCCGGTTGGGTTTGAACTGCGACCTCAGGATTAGAGGCAAAGAACATAATCACTTGAACTACCTCGGTAGACTTTTTAGGATTAGCTAAACTAATTTTAAATTTAATTCTAATTTATTTATTTATGTAGGACCTAGGTACATAGGGGAAACGTCCAGTTGGAAGACCAAGAAATAGGTGGGAGAATAACAATTACTATGATTTGAGGGAAATAGATTATACAGGGAATGATTGGAAAATGTTAGCTCAGGATAGGGATGTATAGAGAGTTTATGTCCGCGCGGCCATGAACCTATGGGTTCGAGAGTGCCAGTGAGTTACTTAGTTATTTATATTCTCAAGAGTGAGCCTCTTAACTTAGGGTAATAGTTAAGTATAACATTTGATTTGCATTCAAAAAGTATTGTTTAAACAATTAAAAAAACTTCATTTCTTTTGTAAATAGTGTTTATTCACGTCTGTATTTTAATTTTACTCTGTTCATCTTTGTTATAATATTCTTATGTAAGTGTATTTTGTTCTACTGTTTTTATGTTAATTTACTTCATAAATATATTAAGAACAGAACTTAATATATTTAATCTCTGTGAAAGAATAAAATACTCTCAAAATGCTTACCTTCAACACGTATTACGAATGAATGAACAGCGCATACCAAGAAGAATGTATAATTATAAACCAAAAGGGAGAAGATTGTTGGAAAAAACATTGAAGAGATGAAAGGACCAATTCGACCTATAATGAGATGGGAACAGGCCATTGGGCTTAATCCTTGTTGTTGATGATGATGATGATGTTACAGAATTATACCCCTTATATACCGTAAGGTAAAAAAGGGCTTTTTAAATGTATTGGATATAATAAAAATCTCATTTGGGATTAAGCAAGGCCGAGACTGTTTAGAAATTTCATGGATTGTCGATAATTTTTAGTACTAATAGCTAAAACTAATGTGATTCAGATTGTATATAAAATTCTACAGAGTCATTATTGTCCGTCTGGCTTAACTTTGTAAGAAATTTGTAGAAAGAGACAGCTGTGCTCGCCTTTCTCACTTGCACCAGTGTTCTCGGTGTTTCTTAACCAGATGTTAATAGAGTAGGGGAGAAGAAGAAAACTGACAACAGGGTGGGTTCTTCCTTTTGTAACTGAGGGAAAGCAGCCAAGGATCTATCCTTATATCTCCAACTCTCTCTTTGCCAAGTTAAGCCAGATATACAATAAAATCATATAGTAGTATTAAAAATCACAGAAAATTATGATCTATTCTGCACGAGTTTCTAGATATCATACCAAGGATGAAGTCAAACTGCTCATAGAACTGGCTCTTGGCCTTAATATACTATTACCATTTTCATTTTCATGTATTTTATATAGTACTAGCTAATACCCGGCGTGCGCTGCTACTCCTAAATAAATGTTAAAGTATTTTAACATCAGATGTGCGCTGTTACGCTTGCCCGGGAATCTGCTTATCCCGATCTTCTTGGCATCAATGAAAAACAAAAATAGTTATTGTGAGTTAACCATAGAAGATAAACATATGCAATCCCGGACTTTTTTGTAGAGTTTTTTTTTTCTTTTTAGATATTCAATTCTGTGTATATTAATTTGGTGTATTAATTATGGTTTAGGCAGCTTAAGCCATTTAAACATCAAAATAGGGACTTTATTTCACTTTTTAAATACAAGGGGTGATTTTTAGGGGTGAAGGGGTTGAGTATTACAACTTCTTATATCCTTTGTTCATCCCCGGAATCTCCTGAATGTTTTTTTTTCCAAAAAGCCCCATCTCAATCGGCAGAACGGTACTATGGCAGAGCATGCTTGCCTGGGAATCTACTTATCCTGATCTTCTTGGCATCAATGAAAGACAAAAATGGTTATTGTGAGTTATCCGTAAAAGATAAGCATATGCTGTACGAACTTTTTTGTAGAGTTTTTTTTTCTTTTTTTGAGATATTCAATTCTGTATACATTAATTTGGTGTATCTGTTATACACTGCTCAAAAAAAAATTAGGGGATATTGTAGAATAACCTATTAAGACTATGTTTTTTGGAATAGTATTAGATGCAATCACTTTCTATTATTCCAAGATAATGTAAAGAAGAGTTTGAAGTTGTTACGTAACCTCGGTACCACACCAGAGGGCAGTGTCTGTACTGTTGATGTGAAAGGGTGGTGTGGGGGTGAATGTTCTGTTGCTGTTTTTAAATCCAGTCCAGTTTTCAGTTAGTGAATGACTTGCCTTAGGGACAGTGATGCCTCGACAACGTGATTTACCTGAACCAATGGCTTGGAGGGCCATAGGAAGGATGGAAGCTGGACAGACACAACAAGAGGTGGCACAAGCCATTGGGGTGTCTCAAAGCGTGACTTCCAGTCATTGGAATCATTTTCAAAGAACATACTGTTCACAGAAGAGCCGGACAAGGTCGACCAAGGGGAACAACAGCAAGGGATGACCGTTACCTCTTGTTAACAGCCCGTCGGAATAGACAGCAGAATGCAACTCAACTGCGAAATACACTTCAAACAGCAACAGGACGCAGGGTGTCAACTCAAACTGTCCCTAATCGACTGCATGGAAGTGGTCTCTATGCCCGTAGGCCCATGGTGTGTACCAGGTTAACTCCACAACACCGTAGAGATCGCAGAAACTGGGCGGAGGAACATTGTGGGTGGAGGCATGCTGAATGGAGATCGCTTCTTTTTTCTGATGAGTCGCGATTCAACATGGAATGTGATAGTCGGCGTGTATTCATCTGGAGAGAAAAAGGGACACGAAACAATCCAGCTTTTGTACGTGAAAGATCCCCATATGGTGGCGGTGGATTGATGGTGTAGGCAGGAGTCAGTAGTGGTGGACGTACGGACCTCTACGTTATCCAAGGTGGTACTTTGACTGCGGTAAAGTATAGAGATGAGATTCTCCGACCTTTTGTCGTCCCTTATGCTGATGTCATAGGTGATTCTTTTCTTTTTATGGACGATAATGCACGACCCCACAGAGCTGGCTTGGTGGACGACATGCTGGAAGTGGAGGGATCGAGCGTATGCAATGGTCAGCTTCCTCCCCGGACTTAAATCCGATTGAGCATGTGTGGGATGCATTAGGCAGGTGTATTGCAGGCAGACCAGCACCTCCCACAACTGTTCCAGAGCTGCACATTGCTCTTATGGAAGAGTGGCCACGTATCCCCCAAGAACTCATTGCTAACTTCATTGCATCAATGCCATACAGGTGTGAGGCAGTGCTGGCCGTTCGAGGAGACCATACACCATACTAAAGAAACATTTTCACCCATGTTAATGTTGCTTTGTTTGTTTGCCATATTCCTAATCAGGATCTCTTTGACAACTGGTGTGGTACAGAGGTTACGTAATGACTTCAAACTCTTGTTGACATTCTTTTGGAGTAATAGAAAGTGATTGCATCTAATACTGTTCCTAAAAACATAGTCTTAATAGGTTATTCTACAATATCCCCTAATTTTTTTGAGCAGTGTAGTTTAAGCAGCGTAAGCCATTTAAGCGTCAAAATGGGGACTTTATTTCACATTTTCACTAAAAAGGATAATTTTTACACAACTCTCTTATAGCATTATTCATCCCGGGAATCTCCTGAACATTTTGCAAAAACCCCCATCACAAACCGATTAACGGTATGGCCACGCATGAAGTACGAACAAACAAGCATACATACATACAAACAAACATTCATTTTTATATATTAGATGGAAAAAGTTTACTTTAACTTACCTGATATATTTTCAGTTCTATAAAATCAACAGTGCGCATGCGCCAGAGTTTATAGAGTTAGCGATAACCCACCATCAAACAACATATAGATTATCATCGTTGTTTCGATTATTATTTTTTAATATATTTAGGCACTTTAAAAATGTAATGAACCTAAAGGCTAACTAACTAACTCTTACTTAACCTAATTAAATTACTCTAACCTAGAGTGGGTCCCATGAAACGCCCTTTTTTTTTCTCCTTAATAATCGCAATCATCGATAACCCACTGGTTCCAACTATGTAATATACTCTCTGGAGAAAATAACAAGTCACCATCACAATATGTGTATTTGAATAAAAAAGTTCTAAAACACAGTTATAAAAATTGTTTTAAATATTTTAAAATATTTTAAAATGTTACTAAATACAGAAGAAGAGTTCTAATTCACAACAATAAACAGAAAAATCAAGGATAAGTATTTGTAAACTTGAGCCAATCAAATTATTAACATATTAAGGTTACTAAGAACTATCTTTAAAAGTCAAATATATCTTTCTCATTTCCTTGGCACTGAAAATCATTGTTGTATAAAAACTATCCGTACAACCTAATATTATTTTCTCATTACGTCAAAGAGAGGTATAATTTCGTATACTTCCTTCGCATAAAATGATTGCTGTTTAATATTTTCTCTATTAGTTCCGCCTTCATTTGTCTCTATTAAGCTGGGGAGTTGTGTTTGTTGCTATTGGCTATATGCGTTCTATAAGATTTAAAGTTTCAAACATGGCTTTTATAACTCTCATCTTTCATGACGATAATAATAAATCACTCTTAGCAAATAAAATTTTAAAATATTAATTAACTAACTTACTTGTACTATCGAACCCATATGTTCATGGCCGCATAGACATAAGCTCTCCATACATCCATATTCTCTGCTACAGCTTTCCAATCATCTTCTGTATAATCTTGTCTTTAAGCCCATGTTTTCCCTTAACAGAGATTTAGGCGCTCTCCCCCTTAAGGGAAGAATTTGAACCATACTAATTTAGTTACACTTGTTTTCGTATAGATATCATTTGAGTGGTCCGTGGTCAGCGTTCCGCCTCATACTGACCATCTAGGAAAGGTAGTACTAGGACGGGAAAGTTCGGTAAATTTTGCTTAGAGGCCTTTTCATTCGGGCTTAAGGATATTTTGCGAGCCTGAAAATCTTCAGCCCTCCATGGTATCTTTACCTTGTCGTGGTGGAGTGGCTTGTGTGCTTAAATGATCCTGAGAGCTATGCCGGCGGTAGCATTGCTGCCGATAGGGTTACCCATGCCGGACTGGTCGAAGGTGATAAGCCAGACGAAATAAGTACCTTGGTCGAAAGAGTGACGATCTTTCACCGTAAAAATACAACCGTCAAGAAATGCGGACATGGGTTCAACTGGGGTAAAATTTTCCGGAGGTCAAATAGTCCCCCATTCGGTTCTCCGGGCGGGGACTACTTCAGGGAACCCATGCCAAAGGCTCAAACACAGGGACATGCTTAAGTCCCGTAGACTGCAATGGGCAGGACATGTTGCGCGTATGGGGAATGAAAGACGTGCATGGAAACTTCTTGTAGGAAAGCCAGAAGGAAAACGCCCAGTTGGTAGACCAAGAATGAGGTGGGAGAACAACATTAACTATGATTTGAGGGAAGTAGATTATACAGGGAATGATTAGAAAACATTAGCACAGGATAGGGATGTATGGAGAGCTTATGTCCGTGCGGCCATGAACCTACGGGTTCGATAGTGCCAGTGAGTAAGTAAGTAAGTAAGAAAATCTTCAGACTCGGGACCCACGGCTTAAAGTCCCTCCCGGAGGACTTGCTCCTTGGATTTTTCCATCCTAAAAAATCAATCGATCCCGGTCGGGTTTAAACCCGCGAGCCTCGGGACCAGAGCAAGGAGCATAACCACTAGTCCACCGTGGTCGATTCTGTATAATCTACTTTCTTAAGTCATCGTTAATGTTATTGTACCACCTCATTACTGGCATACTAAAAGGACACTTTCACTCTGGTTTTCCTACAAGATAATTCCATGCCCCTCTTTCATTCCCCACTCGTGCCAAATGTCCTGTCCATTGCAGTCTTCTAGAATAAACCGTTCTTATTATAATCATCCTATAAAGATTGTCTGACTCACCTGTTAAGTAGTCTTTTCCATTTGACTGTCGGTTCATCTCTCTTTGGTCCAAAAATGTTCCTAAGAACTTTATTCTCAAATACTCGTAATCATTTTTCCTCCCTTAAAGTAACAGTCCATGTTTCGCATCCATATAATATAACTGGGAAATAACAGTTTCATATATTTTCAGTTTCTTGTGCATCCATTTCTTGTCTAATATATGTATTTCTAATATGTTGTAGCCTGAATATTCTCATACTTCTCCATAATCCACCCATTTCTGTCGCCAAAACTCTTTTCTGCATCCTTTCATTTATTGTCCAGCTTTCTGATCCATATGTAAGTATACTTTCTATTATTGTTTGTAAGATTCATGATGTGTTCCGTTGAGGTTTATTCAAAATTAATATAAAATTATGGAATATTCACCTGAAAGGTCCGTCTCCTCAACTTAATTAATCATTTAACTGTAGCGCTTTCGGGACTTGTCCCATTATCGGCAGGATTCAAAACTTGTGTTTCACTGAAGATCTGGTAGAGGGGTTGCGTGTATTGGGTTCGTTTTCGTTTATCAGGCTGTCGTTGTTGTGAGCTGCTTTAATGATTTCCATGTCTTCAAGTACGTTTATCTTCGCTGGATTATTTTCTCTGTGCATTACTGTTAGGGTGTTTTCAATATTTAACATGCGATGTCCTTCATGGATAACGTGTTTTGCATAACTATGCAAATATGCTTAATATGTACCAGTAAGCCTACTCTATCAGACAAGAATAGTTACTGATATATGTCGTTAGTTGATTAATAATTTCACATATATTCATCTTATGCTAATTACAGTATATGCATACAACTAATGAACAAATTAATTATTAAATAAATAATTTAACCTAAGAGAGCAATTGATTTTCCAGACAGAAACAGGAAATTAAAATTATAGTGAGATCTAAACGAACGGTATCAACATCCTGTGTGTAATGTGGACTGAAGCAGTTTCTTTTTTGCTTAGTGACAATTCATTAGTCCATTACTCGGTGAAAACTCGATCTTATTTAAGTACGTGGATCGATTAAGAAGCCGGATATATAAATATTAACTAGCCGTTGGACTACTTAAGCATTCCACATACAGCCTCCCTCGCACTTGCTGACCTATCACAGACAGGAATTGAAAACCTTACGTACGATCCGTTATGCTTCAGATGTTGCGTTTTTATACTTTTTAACCACGTCGTTCATTTTTAAAAGCGTGCCAAATTTCATTCACAAGAACCTAACATTTGAACAAGTCCTGAATAAGAAAAACATAATTAACTTTGTAACGGATTTACCGACCGAAGTGACTTTCTGCGCTAAAGTAAGCATTCAAATTCCAGGACCGGACATCCTTATTGAAAATGTTTCATCATCATTATCACCATCATCATCATGTCCACCGCTGTGGTCTCGAGGTAGTGTGCTGCCTTGTCACGCAACGGGCCCGGGTTCGATTCCCGGTCTGGGTAGGCTCCTGGGTGAGGTTTTTTCGAGTTTTTCCTCGCGTATAAGACAAATGTCAGGAAGCTTAGGGCCCAACGGTCCCCGAAAATCATCCGGCCATCTTCATCATCCTTCACTGGTGTGGAAAGCAACGTGAAGCTACCACACCTATAATTCCCTAGTAAAGCTGCAAAGCATAGCATGAAAATGCTATGATTACAGTGAAAGACCTGCCTTCGGGCAGAATTACTATGGATGGATGGATCATCATCATAGCCACAATCACGAATGTAGGCTGTTTGATGACCTGTTTCGGCATCAATAGAAACACCATCCAAAAGTATTTTGAGTGGATGTCCTGGTCTTCTTCTTCCTGCAAGTTGATAGCCAACATTTGCTTGGTTATCCTGAGTCCCACGCCGTAGCCGAGTGGTTAAGGCAGGAAACCTTGGTACAGAGCTACGTGACCTGCGCTGGTTCGAGTCTCCATGGGGGAAGAAATTTTTCTCGTGGTATTTCGGCCAGTATGGTGCCTATCCAGCATCGTGAGGCATTTGGGTCGCTACAGTAAGTAGCGGTTCCATGTTGAGAAAACCAGCTATAACGGCTGGGGGACCTCGTCATGCTGACCACATGTCACCCCTACACTGGCTAGATGATCGACCTACCTCTGTGATTGACACATGTAGATGAGAGCCAGCAGCCGGATGGTAGGCTAAGGGCCTTCTAGACCTGTCGCGCCATGGAATGGAATCCTGTGATCCTCCGTCCGATGAACATGTTGCATCCATTTTCACTTATAATCAGAAATGTTGTTCTCTAAAAGTTCCATGTTCATTTTCTATGATCTAGTATGTAGTGTGTATCCTGCAGTCCTTCGAAGATTCTCATTTCAGCAGATCTAAGATGTTTCACGTAAGTAAATACCGAATTTCGAACAGTTTAAGGCATCATATCTTGGTGCAGAGATATAGGACGTGCGCTGGTTCGAGTCCCCATGGGGAAGAACTTTTGTCGTGCAATTTCGGCCAATATGGGATCGGTGCCACCCAGCATCGTGAGCAATTTTGGGTGACTTGCAATAAGTAGCGGCTCCAGCTATAACGACTGGGGGACCCGACATACTGACCAAGTGTCACACCTATACTGGCTGGATGATCGTCCATCTCTGTGATCGACACATGTAGATGTGAAGCCAGCAGCTGGCTGGTAGGATAAACACATTTTATGCCTGTCGTGCCATGAAGTGCAATACCAAATTTCATTTATTCCAAAATGCATGTCTTATTAATTTAATTTCCATAAAACTTATCCATTTCCATATGGTTCAAAGTACGGTTTAGTTTCCGCCAAGGGACTAATAACACTGAGCAACAAAAGAGAAACTTTTTTTTTGTCTCAGAAAGAAAAAAATATGTGATTCTGATAGTATTTTTTCTCCTGAATTCAAATATGATATCGGTTTTTCTCCATCACGCAAGGTTTCCGAGAGACAGGAATTTAAATTTCAAACACTTTAATATTTTCTACATTCGTAACTACACATTATTCGAACATTTGGACACACCTAGAAAGTAAGAAATGACGATTTTCTGCTATGTTTCGCCTGTGTAGCATCCCTCTCGATTGTCCAACAATAATCGGCCAGCATATTAGGATTCCATTTGCCTTGATATCTCTTTTCCATAGCTGAAATCTCCTGATGAAAGTGTTCCCCGTGCTCATCGCTCACTGCGTCAAGATAATAAATGGACGAAAAAACGTTTATTAAAAAAATAATTATTTAAATGCATTAATTGAAATTGAAATAAAAAACTGTGGGATATGGAGAAATTCCGAATACATATTTGAAAACATGATAAAAAACTGCATTAAGTACAACTATTGGTACTCATGAGACAAAAATCATGTTGACTAGTGTAATTAAGCGCCAGATCCCGGCAAGGTTCGTATAGGCCTATGTACTGTAGCATTTAAATCATATTGTATTTTTGGTGAACTATTATATGCTACACTAACTCACTGACACTATCGAAACTGAAAATTCATGCTATAAATTATCTTTATGGCAACTCCGACGTGATAAGAAGAGTTAAGTCACAAAGACTGGGAAGGCCAAAGCATGTGGCATGAATTGGGAATGAAACAGGAGCATGTAAGCTTCTTGCAGGAAAACTAGAGGCAAGTGTCCAGTTATTATACCAAGAATGAAGTGGAAGAATAATATTAACCATGATGTAAGGGATGTAAAAATATAGGGAATGATTGGAAAACAGTAGCTCAGGATAGGGATGTACGGAAAACTTATGTCCACGCGACCATTAATCTCTGGGTTCGATAGTGCCAGTGAATTACTTAGTAAGTTATCATATTGCTTTAAGATTTATTTGATTTCACGTGTGTCATCTACATAGGACCCATCTAGATACTTTCATTTAGCAATGGTTAATAGGCCTATATAAATATACTTAATAGTAGAATTTAATTTTAATTTTATATTTTATACCAGCTAATATCCGGCGTGCGTTACTTACTCACTTACTCACTGGCACTATCGAACCCGTAGGTTCATGGCCGCGCGGACATAAGCTCTCCATGCATCCCTATCCTGAGCTGATGTTTTCCAATCATTCCCTGTATAATCTACTTCCCTCAAATCATAGTTAATGTTATTCTCCCACCTCATTCTTGGTCTACCAACTGAACGTTTTCCCTCTGGCTTTCCTACAAGAAGCTTTCATTGTTATGTAGTCTTCTCCATTCACCTGTCTGTTCATCTCTCTTTGGTCCAAACATTTTCTTAAGTACTTTATTCTCAAATACTCATAATCTCCTTTCCTCCCTTAATCTAACTGTCCGTATCCGGCGTGCGTTTCTACGCCTAAATACATTAAATATGTTTTTATGTTTAGTTGAATAAGTAAATAGAAAAAATATTATAAATTTATATCGTAATTATTTTTAGATACCCCGTGCTAATTAACCGGCGTTACTCGGTAATCTACTTATCATGATCTTCTTGGCATCAACGAGCTTAAAGACAAAAATGGTTTTTGCTAGCTATCCGTAAAAGATAGACATATGCTGTCGCGAACATTTTGTATATATATTTTTTTTTTTTTGTATATTTAATTCTGTGTACATTAATTTTGTGTATTTATGATTTAGAGAGCATAAGTAATTCAAGGGTCCTAAAAGCGACGTTTTTAGTGCACTGGTGCATATTTTAGCTCCGGCCCTATAATTCGTACGGAAATGTTAATTGTCTCAGAAAATTTCTCTGATTGATGGTGAAAATCTCATTCAAATCGGTAAAGTACAGTATTTTAGACCCCATAAAGGATAGACAGACAGACTCACAGACACTTAATCTTAATATATAAAATTTCGTGTCACGTTGTTTGTCCGCGATGGAATCCTAAACTACTGTACCGATTTTAATAAAATTTTGCACACTGTGTGCAGTTTGATCCAACTTGAGACTTAGGGTAGTTTATAACTAAATTTATAGTCGCATTATTTTTTTATTGCAAATTATTTGTTTATGATTTAACAAAGAGTTATATTATCTGTGAGTTCCATACGATTCTAACAGATGGCGGTGTAATTATCTGTGAGTTCCATACGATTCTAACAGATGGCGGTGTAAGGTAATTTGGTAAGGTAATTGGTTTATTATTTACGTAACAAAGAGAGATCCAGATGGTTGTGCTTTTTGTTGCAACCGCCAATTTCAATTGAATTACAGATATGATTATTTCATAATTTAAGTGTGTTCAGTGTTTATTTTATTTTCAATATTATTAATTTCGTGTGTAAGTATTAGTTTTAAGTAATCTGGCTGAAAGACAGCAACTTAATTTAAATTTTAGCGTATACCTTAGCCACAGCAACGCGTGGCCGGGACTTCTAGTTTTATATATAAAGATAGGCTTATAATTATGTTAGACGAAACTTATGAGGAGAAAAGCAGGCCCGATGTTTAATAAATTTAAACATGAAATTAATGGAATGTTTTGGACGAGGAAAATTCGATTACCTCGGCTTCCTTCTGAGAATAAGATAAAAGCCGTCGATCCCATTTCACAGAGGTTTATGGATAAAAAAATAGTATGAAGGCATATCCCTGCTAATACTGAGGTTGTAATACCTCACTCCCTGATGCGATTATCCACATAATGTAGCTTAAACATGTAACGTTAAATCCTCTGAAAATATTTTAAATATCACTAATATTTCTTTTTTTTAAATAACCGAAATAAAAGTACGCAGAAAACCTCCCATTTAAACCGAAGTACCGTATAATGTAAACGAACTGATGTTGTTAATTCTAGGATGCACGAAATTTACTGCTATGAAACCATACTGTTCCGCATTCAAGATCCTCGAAGACATTTTCCAGTTCAGTGATTATATTATACAGTGAATTGGTTAACCATTTTAGTCTACTTAGTTTATGAGGTGTAATCTTAGCTAAAATCATCAATAGTATCTCTATGTGACCTTGGAACATAAGTTTTTGTTTCATATTTTCATATTTTTAAAATAACGGGTTGATTAACACATAACATGATTTTTGTCTCGTGAGTACCAATAGTTGTACTTAATGCAATTTTTTATAGTGTTTTCAAATACTCGTATGTATTCGGAATTTCTCCATCACCCACAGTTTTTTTTATTTCAGTTTCAATTAATGGATTTAAATAATTATTTTTTTTAATAAACGTTTTTTCGGCCATTTATCCAATGTAAAATAAAACGGGGAACACTTTCATCAGGAGATTTCAGCTATGGAAACGAGATATCAAGGCAAATGGAATCCTAATATGCTGGCCGATTATTGTTGGACCATCAAGAGGGATGCTCCACAGGCTAAATATAGCAGAAATCGTCATTTCTTACTTTCTAGGCGAGTTCAAATGTTCGAATATTGTGTAGTTACGAATGTAGAAAATATTAAAGTGTTTGAAATTATAAATTCTTGTCTCTCGGAAACCTTGCGTGATGGAGAAAACCGATATCATATTTAAATTCAGGAGAAAAAATACTATCAGAATCACATTATTTTTTCTTTCTGATACAGAAAAAAAGTTTATCTTCTTTGCTCAGTGTTATTAGCACTCGTCTGTGTAGGTTCTGGATGTAACTAACCAAATTAACAGATAGGCCTGCGTTCTTTGACAGTAGCCTCCAGTAGCCCGCTCCAGGAATTCCCTCCCTCAAGATATCAGGGATTGCCGTACACCGAACACTTTTTAATCACGCTTGTACAATTACTTGTTAAATAATTAAATTTTCTGGATAACTAAATTTATTCCATGTCATTATTACTCGTAGTATTTTTTTAATTTTTCTATCTTGTACATTTTATATTTCATTCGTTAAATCTAGAGTAAGTCAAAATAGCCTATAATGTAAATAATATTACGGATATACAATGTAATAATTTTGTTTATTGTAATTTAGATGTAAGAATGATTTTTATACATTTTTCTAACCTATTTCGTTATAGATAAGGCGTTAACACATTTATTCTGCCAGGCAAAAAAAAATATTATTCAT
>JASPKZ010010154.1:0-93247 GCA_030220185.1 Diploptera punctata
AAGGTGATGATAAGAGTCTTGTGTTAAAATTGAAAAAAAAAAAAAAATGATGTAAAATAACTTTCATATTAAAACAAATTTTTTTCTACTCCCCACATCAACAATAAACATGGTTTAAAATACTGCTCAGAGATTAAATGTAAAGAATGTAATTTTGATCCCTAAAGAGCAAAATTGAATATGAAAATATCCTGTAACCGTGTAATATCGCCGATTCGATTCTCGATGGGCTCAAAAATTTTAAACTGACCTTTAACCTTCTGTCGAAATCATGACCTCGGGGTTATTAAGCCTTAAAATAGGAGATTTCGGATATTTAAATAAAAAATTAAATAATGTATTAACTTACTATAAAATATTTAAAGTTATTATTTTTGTAAATCTAAATATTCTTATAAATTTGGCACATAAAAATAATTATTTCAAAATTTAAATATTTCTTAGATAACTCTTTAAATAATTGTTTATAAACTTTATTTTAAACATTTTTTATTCAATGCCCCAGGTTGTCATTTCGACATTTCTGGTGGTCTCTCCTAGCATTGGCATAATTGTATAACCCACTTCTGAAGTTGGGGCGTCTAGAAGGCGGAGTTACGTTACCCCGATGATATGATGGGTGGTAAATGATAATGAAATGCCAGGAGAGTTCTTAACCTAAACGTAAGCCAAATTTCAGACCATGGGCAACCACAGGAAAAAATTCCTAAGAGGTTTGATCGGGAATGGAACCCGGGACCTCATGAACAGTGTCAGAAAATCTGACCACTAGCCCATTGTTGAGAAAACTTATGAAAATATTGTGCTTGTTGAATTGTTAATAAATTTATATTTATTAATTGTTCAAATAGATAAAGTAATACCATTATTTTTATGGACAGAGATAGTAATTAAATATTTTTAAATGGTCAGTTACAATATACAGTAAAACTTGTTTAATCCGGAACGTGAAAAAAATGATGAGAAGTCTGTCCAATGCGAACAAATTTATTGATCCCGGCGAAATTAATAGTAATTTTATGTGTATTTATTTTGCATGAAACGGAATCTGTCGACAACGCGGAAACGGAAGGATATTTCTACACAATTCATGAAAAAGTAGATTTATTAAAGTGGAAAGACAGAGAAATAAATTAGTTTCCATTTCATTGAATTTGCCTTAGGCCGAAGAAAAACAATAAGGGAATCATTCCTGCCGCCGGGTGAATTACAGGTTCTACCTGTACCTGAAATTTTATTTCGGCCTCACTGCACACCCCTTATGCGAAATTCCTGTCTTACAAACTTTGCCACTATAAAATCTTAAATTAGTTTAAGTTCTGGAGGACTAAACTTTCAGAGGTAGTGTTCTAAATTTACGGATATAAAAATGGCCTTAAAACGTGTGTAACATTGTCATTAAACGAAAAAGTGAAAGTGATTGAAGATAAATCTCCAAATTTCCGGGACCGATGCCTCCAAAGTCAAGCTCTAGCTATTGCTAAATCCCTAAAGGGAATAACGATTTCAAGTCATCTTTCAGGTTGGCTGGACAGTTTTAAAATACTACACAATGTAGTGTGGAATGAAATATGCGGGGGAATCAAAGGATGTGGACGAAAGTGGTAGTTGAGTGAGCAGGAAACTGAAACTGCATACTTTAATTTCAGGATACGCGCATAAGAGACATTTTTAACGCTGACGAAACGGAAATGTTTTTTTCGCGCGTTACCATCGAAGTCTCTCATACTTCACTTTCCAAAGGCGGCGGAATTACAATTAATCCAAGGTACATAAAGAGTCATGTACGGTACTCTATAATCTAGGATTATTAATAAGTTTTAGTTTTTTTTTTTATAATGGGGGAAAAAATTGGCCCCATGCGATTCCGCTTTGAGCAAGTTTTACTGTATTAGTATTGTGATTAGTCATCGACCAATAGGAATATAGCATATGGCCTTGTGCCTTAGTTAATATCAGTAAATTTTCTCTGTGTCCATTTATCCATTACATCGATGAAGATTGGCCGATATGGACGCGAAGGGGCATCGGAGGAGGTGATAAATACATTGAATCCCCAGGATCGTGTAGATTCGTTAAACATCATGAACTAATTAATAATCATGTTTAATATAAGACTATTTTAATACGTTTATTAACTACAAATACACAAATTGGAAAGAACAAAGAGCGGTTTAATTGAAATATCCACAAATACAACATCGTTAAATTGGAAGAAAAAAGGAATGCCAACGACATATTATTTTTTATTTCTATGTGTAAATTATCATAAGTAATATCAAGAGGGATTTCCAAATCATCTAGAAGATTGGAAATCAAGAGTGGCATTTGTTAGAAACTATAACAATAAAATTAAGCCGTTTTCAAAAATCATTATTTAAATATAGTTACCGCTATTTTAAAATATAATATATTTAATGTAAATGGCGATGTTTGAAAAACAAATCAGAAATGTTTGGTTATGTTTAATTTCTTTACCCACTGCAACTTGATCATATTATTTATTGCATAATAGGATCACAATCAGTGATAACCCGCTGGATCGCAATATTGTAAGAATGCACCCTAGTGGAGAAAAAAAAAAATGACTCGCATCACACAGTATATTATAACCAACATTATAGATTGTTAATTAATCTCTTTAGTAAAATTAACTCAGTAAAAACCATTATTTGAAAACATAATTATTGACTACACAGTTACCAAATGTGTTGTTCAAAAGAATCTGTTCATTATTTACTATATTCAACGTATTTGTTGGAGAATCAGTCACTGCAAAATAATGCTCTGACCTGTTCAGAATATTAAAATGAAAGAGCTTTCTTTATCACAAGGTAGGAGCTAGTAATGAGAAATTGATAAAGAGCGAGTGTGCTGAAACACGACTGTTATTGGTTTATAAAATAATCGTGATTGGTCATTGACTTCCATATCGGGTATTAGGTTAAATAGTCTTCGAAATACCACTTACAATTTATTATATTATTATTATTATTATTACAATTTATTATTATTATTATTATTATTACAATTTATTATTATTATTATTATTATTATTATTATATATTATTATTATTATTATTATTATTATTATTATTATTACAATTTATTATTGTTACAATTTATTATTGTTATTATTATGGAAATCATGAAAAGCAGCTCACAACGACAGCCTGATAAACGAAAAACGAAGCCCAATGCATGCAACCCCCTCTACCAGATCTTCAGTGAAACACCAGTTTTGAATCTTGCCGATGATGGGACAAGTCCCGAATGCGCTACAGTTAAATGATTAATTAAGTTGAGGGAGACGGACCTTTCAGGTGAATATTCTATAATTTATATATTATTATTATTGCAATGTTTTATTATTGCAATTTATTATTATTATTATTGCAATATTATTATTATTGCAATTTTATATATTATTATTGCCAATTTATTATTATTATTATTATTATTATTATTGCAATTTATTATTATTATTATTGTAATTTATTATTATTATTATATTATTATTATTATTATTATTATTATATTATTATTATTATTATTATTGCAATTATTATTATTATTTGATTTTATTATTATTGCAATTTATATATTATTGCAATTTATTATTATTATTGCAATTTATTATTATTATTGCAATTATTATTATTATTGAATTATATTATTATTATTGCAATTTATTATTATTGTTATTGTTATTAATATTCATCGAACTATACGTGTCTTAGCGTATTGACGTAAGCAGAGTTACGACTCAAAGTGCCAGAACACTATTCTAGTCACCCGCACGGTTTCCGATTCGCTCTACTCTGCTTCGTCGTTTAACCGAGACACTCTTTATATTCGTCGGAGGTGCGCATTACTAAACACGCAGCCACATCGAATTATCTAACGTGAAAGTCTGTTAATAGCGAACCAAGCATTATGGATTGTATCATTACGTAATATATGGTTGGAATTACCTACATTATTTCTTACAATTTTTCAGAACACTTGTACACGTAACTAAATTAAAACTACATCTAGGCCCAGCCGTCCACCCCTTGGGATACCTCGGTCGTTCATGGACCATACTCCCAAGTTCCTAGTTCTAGTCCTCCCTATCCTATGTTCACGTCCACGTTCAAGTTCACGGTCCTTAAAACCAACACCCCAGAGGACGGAGAGTGTTGGAGTTTGCAGTTCTGGGAATTGCTGAGCTACATAGTACATCAGGTCGCTCAATCCTAACGACCCCCACAGTTGGTCCACGGGCTCCATGAGCCTAGCTGAGAAGGACTGCTGTCGCAGATCCACCGACCATCCCCCTGTTCTGCCTCCAGGGACGTGTCCTGCAGCCGTTGTGAGACCGGCTAGGGCTACAAGCCCAACAGTGTGGAGACTTTTAGTACATCCAGGTGGCTCATCTCCTGGCAGACCCCACAGTTTGTCGACGGGCCCGTAGGCCGAGCCAGGAACCAGTACAGTAGCTCCCCTCTGGACTGGTCCGAGCCGAGCCCCTGGTGTGCCCCCAGGGACGCCTTCTGCAGCTGTTGTGGGCCAGCACGGCAGCTCGCAAGCTCCAAAAGATAAGCAAATAGTTCGACAAGGCGCTCAACTCTTGCCTACCCCACTAATGGTTCACGAGTCCCTTGGACTTGACCGGGAGGACTCTCTAGCCAGATCCACCGACCTTTCCCCCAGTGCACCAGCTGGGGACGTGTTTGGTTGCTTGAAGTGGGTCCAGCCTGAGCTATAGTACGTCAGGTCGCTCAACTCCTGACGACCTCACAGATTGTCCTTGGGTCACTCGGTTCCAGAGCCGGCGGGCTAAATCCCACCAACAAAGACCGCGCTTCCTCCTTTCCCGAGCTTATTGACCTGGTGGTAATTCCCAGCATTACGCCCGGTATTGTCAACAACCAGCCCGTTCGCAAGACTAAGCCTAGTCGTGCCGCTGCTGTGAGTCAGCCCACTGAGCAATGTAGGCATCCAGGGAGCTCATCGCCCATGGTGCCCCCCACAAAGGTCCTCGGGATTAACCAAGAGAAGGGAGCTTCTGATCTCCACAATCTCCCACCGCCTCGCCACGACGGCCGCTGCTCCCGCTGTGGGCCGGGACATTTGAGCTTTAGTACAACAGGGCGTTCGTCTCCTGTTGACCCCCACTTATGGTCCGCGAGTCCATCGGACTTGGAAGGGAGGACTGACTAGCAGATCCGCCGACCTTTTCCCCACTACGCCACCGAGGGGACGCGATTTGCTGCTGAAGTGGGGCGCAGCACGAGCTATGTAGTGCATCAGGTCGCTCGAGTCCTGACGAACCTCACAAATGGCCCGCGGGTCCGGTCTGGACCTAGCCGGGAGGAGTGAAAGCAAACCACCGACCGTTCCCCTATCCGTCACCCGGGTGACGCGCCCTGTTGCTGTTGTGAGCACAGCTGGGTCCCGATAAACGGACCCCCAGGGAAATTAAACTACAGTAAATATGGTAAACGTATACGTAATAGACACACGCTTTATTAATTAGCACTTTTTCACACTAAATGTGATAAATGTGTATCCCGCGGGGAGTGCACAGTTGAACTGAACGGGTGATGTAGCCACACCCTCTAGAACCACCACGTTCAGTTCAACTGTGCACGTTCCCTCTAAACTTTATTTATTACATTTTAGTGTGAAAATGTCAGTTGGCTAATGCAGTTTCTATTACCGGTACGTTTACCCTTACTATCTCTGTTTATCATTTCCATGCCACGAGTGAATTTATCTAGAGAATTGGAAATCAAGTGTGGCATTTGTTAGGACTATTTAACGAATATAATTAAGCTGTTTACTCACAAATCATTATTTAACTATAGTTATTTTAAAATATTTATTTATTTAATGTAAACGCCGATGTTTTGAAAACAAATGAGAAACGATTGGTACGCTTCATTTGTTTCTTTTGTTCATCACTGCAACCAGATCATATTATTTATTGCCAAAGGATCGCAATATTGTAAGAATGCACCCTAGTGGAGAAATTTATTATATTATAGGTATTAATTAATTTCTGATGTCCTATGATGCAAATATGTCAATTATATTTTTCTGCAACTTCATTTCCTGGAAAATAATTCGTTTAAGAAAGTGCAAACACAGTGGGTTTCTTTTTTTTTTGTGGTACAATAAATTGCTGCAAATGTTTTTATATATTATCTCCCGCAGTGCGCTATCTGCTGATATTCATGCTATATATATATATTCTATATATATATATATATATTACACAACATCTGGTATCCGTTTTTCTTAGAGAGTAATCCACTGCAAAATAATGCTACGACCTATTCAGAATGTTAAAAAGGAGGTGCTTTCTTTAATATGATAAACTTTAGTTGATATAATTCGAGGCGAAACACGACTGTGATTGGTTGTAAATCAAAAAACATTGAAATGTGATTGGTCATTGACTCCCATTAGGGGCATGAGTTAAATAGTCTATTTAATTAATGTAATTAATTATTTAAACATAATACAGAGGATTTAAATCAAATACAAAATAAAACAAGACATTGGCTTTTCACATTTAACTGGTCACTTACTTACGTAACTTTGGAAAAATATAGGTTTCAGTGTACAAAGCCCAAGACGGATAATGCAAATAGAATAATGTAAGATATAAATGACAAGAATAACTTACGATAAACATAGAACCGATTAAAAAGAAACTCGAACTTGAATTAATTATCGATTTTTATTTTTTCATGTGTATTACTTCCAAGATACTAACTCACTGGCACTATCGAGCCCATAGGTTCATGGCCGTGTTGACATAAGCTCCCCATACATCCCTATCCTGAGCTAATGTTTTCCAATCATTCCCTGTATATATCTACTTCCCTCAAATAATATTTAACATTATTCTCCCACCTCATTCTTAGGTCTACCTACTGGGCGTTTTCATTCTGGTTTCCCTACAAGAAGCTTCCATGCACGTCTTTCGTTCCCCATTCGTGCCACATGTCCTGCCCATCGCATTCTACGAGACCTAACTGTTATTATATCTGGCTTCTTATAAAGACCATATAGTTTCACTGTTATGAAAGTCTTCTCTGTTCACCTGTATGTTCATCTCTCTTTGGTCCGAAAAATTTTCCTAAGTACTTTACTCTCAAATACTAGTAATCTCCTTTCCTCCCTTAAAGTATGGGTCCATGTTTCGCATCCATATAATATAACTGGTAGAATAATAGTTTTATATATTTTCAGTTTAACATTTTCTGAAAGGAGTTGGGACGTCAACAGTCCCTGTAATGCATAATAGCACGCATTTCCAGAATTGAGCCTATGTTTAATTTCTTTGTGCATCTCATTCATGTTTGTGATTATTGTTCCTAGGTATTTGAATTCAGCCACTTCCTCAAAATTTCCCTCATTTGTCATTAGCTATCCATTTCCATTATATAATGTATTTCTATGTGTGACCATATATTTAGTTTTATTGATATTTACATCTAGTACCAACTTCTTAGTATTACTTCAGGTTACTAGATTTTAAAATCCCGCTCCCCCCGAATAAGCAAACTGCCCACAACTATCTCTTCATCTATTTTTGCTCTGCTTACTAAACTCTCGTTCTACCTTGCTATTCTTTGCTACTCTTTGCTCTAATTCAGCGATCCTGCCGTTACCTGTAATAATCGATAACTTCCCTGTATTTTTTTAGACGCCAACGACCAAACTTCTCTGAATATCCTTGTAGGTAGATAAATTTTCTTTCTGTATAAAGTTAATAAAGTGCAAGATATAGCCTACTATGGCATTCTATAATAACGGCAACACTGCTACAATATTACAAGAAATTATTTAGGTTACTTTTGACTTTACGAACTTCATTGATAGTCTCCTGCCAAGTCAACTATATGTTACCAAATCCTGGGAATATGGCGAGCTCTATCTGCAGCACCATTTCTGGATATATCTTTCATTGATCGATCTAATAATAATAATAATAATAATAATAATAAATGTGCACTCAGGTTGAGCATTAGTGGTGGTTTAGTCTTTGCTGTAGTCTGTAATGGGTTTTGTCCTTTTCGCACATGCTATGATGTGGTATTTGCCACATCTCTGTCCACACAACACACACTTGCATTCTTCGGTCGGCTCGTGGAATTTCTTGTTTGTACATATCTTGTTGTGAAATCCGTGTACTGCGAGTCGTGTTGTGACGTGTCTCTGGGGGTTGCACTCTCTGGTCCATCTGTCGTCCAGCATGGCAGTTGTGGTGTAGAAATCTATGTCTATTTCCTTCTTCTTCCTATTTCTGATGCTTATGAATTTCTGGTATGGTTCTGTGGATTGTAGATAGAATTGGGTTCTTATGTCCTCTATGAAGTAGGTCTCTCTCATGAGTTCATAAGCAAAACGAGATGGCGCTGTTTTTCCTATTCTCAGGATCCGTTTCATGAACAATTGCTTTGACTTTTTCGATTCTTATCAGATCTCCGATCTTAAGTTTTTCCCAAATTATCTCTATTCCATATGTAATAACTGGTGCCACTGTCGTTTTGAATAACTGCATTGCTGTACCTGTCGATAAGTTGGCCAGATTCGGGATATTGTATGATGTTCGGATGGCTGCCGCTGCTCTTTCTTGGATGTGTATTCCGAAGGACGTTGCTGTTGTCTGTAGAGTGAATCCTAAATATTTGTATTTTCCCACTTTTTGTAGTGGTTGATTGAGTAGTGTTATGTTGTCTTTTGATGTTGATTTTCCCCCTTTTCTAAATGTCATCTGGACTGTTTCTCTTCATTTATCTGCACGTTGTTCTCCTGTGCCCAGATCTCTAATCGTTTTATTGCTTTTTGTATGTCCTCCTTTTCTGTTGCTCCTATCACCATATCGTCTGCATATAAGATTAGTTTTGCTTTTGAGTTTTCCTCGATTATGATGTTCACGTCTGCTGTATAGATGTTAAAACAGTGTGGGGCTCATGGGATCTCCTTGCAGAACTCCGTTCGTCTGTACTATATCTTCCGAAATTTCAACATTGTTGTTTACTTGGACTATGTTTCGCTGTAGGCAGGCTTCGATTATTCTCACTAGTGGGTCTTCCTTTCCGATCATCTGTTTCAGTTTCTCAATGAGCTTTTGTCTGTTTATTGAGTCAAAAGCCTTCTTGAAATCGACGAATACTGCATGGTACTTCCCTCTTGTATGTCTTAGGGCGTCTTCTATTTGGTCCATTAGATATTTCACTGCTTGTACAGTGCTTCTGCCTTTCGTAAATCCAAATTGGTTTTCCGGGATGTGTCCCTTGGTCGCTTCTAGGAGTCTTTCATTGAGGATCTTTGTGAACACTTTAAAGGAGGCGTTTTCTAGCGCTACTCCTCTGAATGAATCAGGTGATGCTCTGTCCCCTTTTCCTTTATATAGTATCTTTAGGGTCGCTGTGTTCCATCTCTCCGGAATTTCTCCTTTCTGTATGCATTTGTTCATCAAGTCTTTCCATAGTTCCTCTAAGTTGTCGAGCGATTCTTTGAGGTGTTCCATGTAGATGTTGTCTGGGCCTGCAGATTTTTTGTTATTCCCTCCATTTATTGCCTTTCTGAGTTCTTGTGATGTTATCGGTTCTTGGATCTGTGTGAGTTTCGTTTTGTCCAAGTCATATGCTCGGTCCATGTCCTGCTTATTCAGTAGGTCTGAGAAGTGGCTTTCCCATTTTTGTATGTGAATTTCTCCTGTTGTGGGTGAGATTCTCTTTTCAATGCTATAAACGGATTTGATTTTGCGTCCTCCGCTAGCTTTCTTCCTTGTCTTTCTGTATATTCTTCTCTTTTCTTTTTAGTATTCCTTTGTAGTTCCTTCTCTTTTCTGCGTACTTGGTTAGGTCTTCCTGTCGTTTGTAGGTTTTTGCTATGTGTAGTGCATGCAATGTTTCTTTCCTTTCCTTGTAGCATTCTTGGCGAACCATATTTGTGCATATCTTCTTTTTCTTACTTTTATAGCTTTTTCTTCATCACTTGGGTGGAGATTTCTAGGGCTTCTTCGAGTTTGCCTTCTTCTATTAGATCCCTTGCTTTCTCGATGTTTTCTTCGTTGAGTTTTATTACTTCCTGTTGTATTTGCCTGGTGTATATATTTGGTCCATTCGCTTCTTTCCTCGTTTGTGGTATTTTCATATGGAAACTTGTCATTATATCGGGATGTGTTTCCGTATGGGTGCCGCTGCGGAGTTCCATAGCCCGTTTTGTTTTGTTTAGTTTTAGATTTTCTCCTTTAAAGAATACTAGATCGATCGTGCTGTGGCCGTTTCTGTGCGAAATAAGTTGGGGTCTCCTTTGTATTCGCTATTTTTGAACCCTTCCTCTTCTAGAGTCTCTAGCAGAATGTGTGTTTTGGCAGTTTTCCTTATCGAGCCTGCAGTTTAAAGTCCTCCGGCGAGTATTACATTTTTATCTGTTTTTGTTTGTTCGATGGCTGTTGATATTTTATCTATTATGTTTTCGATGGGAGCACTTGGTTGTATGTATATTCCTATTATTGTTACTGTGGAGGTTTGTACTATGATCATGTTTTCTCCTTGGTAATTCCTTCAATATCTCCTGTTCTCCCTTTTAATGAAACATGTTGACTTCTCCCCCTGCTGGTCTTCCCTTCCGTCGGGCGGTTGCTAGTGGCATGTATGGCGTAGTAACCTTGTAATTCTATGTCTTCGGTAAGGAAGTGGTCTCTGTGAGGTATCATGACGTCCGTATTGTCTATTGTCTTCTTTGGTATGTAGGGTAGTGCGTTTCTTATTCCCTCTATGTTCCATAGTAGTATATTTATTTCTTTCCTTATTCTGCTGGGTTCATTTTTCTTTGCCACGTTCTTGTTTCAAGTTATTGTAGTTCCACCCCACCCCCGTCGTCTTCTTCCCTTCTCCATGAGTATCCTCCGAAATCGAAATCTTCTGACCTTAATTCCTTGTGGCCAGAAATCCGCGTTTTCTGTGCGTCTTCCAGGTAGATGTAAGGGAAACCGATCTTGAAAGCTTTTCTGTCCTCCTAGGGTTGTGAAGTTCTTCAAATCCTACTACTTACCACTTAATGCCTCGCTGTTTTTCACAGGAATTCTCTTATGTTGCTTTCGGTGGTGTTGCGTTGAGTCTTCCTATGTACATCCAGGCCATCTTTTCCGCTGCTTGCAGTTCGTCGTCTTCTTTCCTGTGCCCTTGCCCGGTTATAAACGGTCTGCTGTCTTCTGTGTATCTTAATGCTTTCTGGATATCAACTCTTGATTTTAATTGAATGCCTCGCAGAAGTTCATTGATCATTGAGATAAGTCATAGTCACAAGGGCTCATATCCGGTGAATTTGGTGGATATTCGAGTCGTTCCATCTTCTAAACTAAATGTACTAAACATCTTTTTAGGGTGCTGTTACTTACTAAATGTGAGAAATAGTGAATTATTCACTAAATATTGATATTTCGAGACTTTTAATATTACAGATTTATACAACAAAGACTGCTCAGTAACATACTACAAGAAACCTGCCTCATGGGCTAGTGGTAAGCGTTTATGAGGTCCCGGTTCAAACCATGGGAATTTTTCCTTAAAGGGAATTATTCCTGTGGTTGCCCATGGTCTGGAATGTAGGTTAAGTTTAGGTTAAGAACTCTCCTGGCGCTTCATTATCATGTATCACCCATCATATCATTGGGGTAACTTAACTCTGCCTTCCAGGTGCCCCAACCTAAGAAATGTATTACAATTCCGCCAATGCCAGGGGAGAAAACCGTAAATGTCATAAAAGACAACCTGGTGGCATTAGAAAAAAAAATACAAAATTACGATGATCACCACTAGAATCGCTGATTTACAACAGTTTTGTCATTACTTATTGAATGCCCTAATATTTAAATTAAAAATATTTAAACCTACTATGTGCCGGTTCGCTCAGGGCAGCATATGATAACTCAGGAATGTTTATATTATTTATGTAATTATAAATAAATTTAAATTATTACTCCAGTTTATTGAATAATTTTGCACTAATAATGTACAGAGAATTACAATCGTTTTATATCTCACTAATATTCGGAGTAGAGTTGATGAGTTTATTTAATATCACTTAAAATTCCGAGTTACCAATTATCTTGGATTTTAAAGTACTTCAGATTTTAAAATTTACTAAAGGTCACGGACGGTTACTGAAGAACTTGCTTCTTATAGAACGTATGCAGAGAGAAACTTCGAATTTTATAAAGCTGTAGTTTACGTCACATTCCATTCAACTTTTGTGCACTGCTGAAGACCTATCCTATTACTGACTCCAAATTCATGTTTATGTGCCCTTTCAGCAAATTTAAACATATAATTGGTTGTGTGACTACCTTGTGGTTTTTTTTTTTTTTGCTTTGACATTGCTGCTTTATTGTAAAAGGAACGTGCAAATTAGCATATAATTGGTTGTGTGACTACCTTGTGGTTTTTTTTTTTTTTTTTGCTTTGACATTGCTGCTTTATTGTAAAAGGAACGTGCAAATAATTTAATATGTACTTTGATTTAGGACAGTAGTTTATTAATAATAAATATTATATGTAATATATATTGTATAAAATACTATGTGAAAATAATCCTATCTAAAGAGCTCATAATACACGTTTTTAATAAAATAAGTGTTTATATAAAATAAATTAACATGTTTTATTTATTCCTTTCTTCCTTTCTATTGAAAAAAAAAAATCATGAGGTCAGAGAGGCTGGGTATAAATAGTTCCATATTTATCCACTAGATGGCGTATAATTCATAATTTTTTTACCAGGTGGCGCTGAATTTCATATTAGTACCAAAAAAACCGAAAAAATTTAGGTGTCGTTAGTTGTATTACACTAGCGCCGCCTGTGGCATGTACGCGCAACTCGTCCACTTTCTTCTCTGGTACTCTGTGGAACGTATGAGTGTGAGATATGTGAGAGCGTTTATGCACGTGTCCTTGCCATATAAGGGCGATGACTCCTCCCACTCCAAATGCACATGTTATTCATTACGCTTTAGAGGGGTAGGTACCATTCGTTTGGGATTCCTATGTTGGTAATAGGCTCATGTGCACGTTTGTGGGCCTTCCAGTTATTACTATTAATCGTATAATTATATTTTAGTACTTAGAGTCTATTAATTCTTGCTACAATTATTAAATAAGGTTGATGCCCTGGCACTAACTCCGGGACTAATAGTTACGGGATTATTAAGGCAAGACTATTATAGAAGTTTTCGTTACAGTACAAACTTATGTTCTGCTATCCATGTAAGTCAATGTGACTTTACAGACGTATCACTCAAAAAAAGTATGCGTTGAAGCAAATGTTTTAATGCTTCACGTTGTTATGTCCATGTATGGGAAGATTTTTAGTTACAAGGTTATTTATTTCCTGAGGTTTCCGATGAATTGTAGATTAATGTTAACCACCAGTTATTTTCTGCCAATTAAAGTTCTTGAAATTTTTGTGCCGACTTCGTTTAGAAGTTATTCTTCAATTTGTAGGATTGATATTATTTGAAAGGAATCGGATGAGATGAAAGTATTTAAATGGATCATCCGATTAGGTTTCAAGAATAAGTATGTTAGCTCTCATGTTCGCTATGAGGTTCTCTTCAGAGGATTGCAAGTAATTCTGAAGTTCTCGTAGATAAAAATTGTTTAATAAATATTTTAAATTTATTACTTCTTTGTATTTCCTAATTCTTCCAAATAAAGTTTCTTCGGTAGAAAATTCATATCACCGCACTAATACATTAATATTAATGATGATGATGATGATGATAATAATAATAATAATAATAATCATCATCATCATCATCATCCGGTATCATGGCAGCTGCCGCCGTCTTCCGGAAACAAACGCCATTCCTCTCTGTCCAACCATTGATCTTCCTCCAATCCTCTGATATCCATAGCTGCTTGTACTCCTTCTATTCAAGTTTTCATCGGTCTTCCTCTCTTCCTCCTTTCTATTGGGGTCCATTCCATAACAATTTTAGTTAATCTTTGCTCTGGCATTCTTTTGACATGGTCATACCACAGTAATCTTTACTTTTCTATATTGTCTATGATGTCCGGCTCCTCTTCTACACCTATAATTTCCCTTATTTCTTCATTTCGTATTCTATCCATTCTAGATTTCCAGCTGATATTATTAAAACAATAATAATAATAATAATAATAATAATAGCTTTATTTTACCTGGCTGAGCTAAGGCCTTGTCTGCCACTCAACCTTTATCACTATATATATATATATATGGTATGATAAGAAAAATAAATGCCAGGACGGGATTCGAACCCGGAACTCTGAGTCTGTACCTCACGTTTTATCGAATGAATTGGATTCGCCTGGTGGTGTAATGGATAACACGCTGAGGTACAGACTCAGAGTTCCGGGTTCGAATCCCGTCCAGGCATTTATTTTTGTCATCATACCATATTAAGCTTGCATTGCTCAATGTTAAACATTTAATTATAACACACATATATATATATATATATATATATATATATATATATATATAGCATTTAGATTATTTAAATTATCATAATAATATTATTATTAATTTGTGAGTGTTATTTTAGATTATTTAAATTATCATAATATTATTATGAATTTGTTAGTGTTATTGTTGTTATAGTTGTTATTGTTGTTAAATACTTTAAAGAAATATTTTAATTATTGAAATGCTATTTTTATCCAACAAACGAATTTATAAGAAATGTTTATAATCTATGCAAAATTAAACATTTTGTATTAAATATTTTAGAATAATAAATTATTACATTTTAATTTAAGTTTTACACATCCAAAAACTTTTGCGTTAATGTGTAAGATTTGTGAGGCGTGGGGCATTTAAAAGTACCTATAAATTGAGAAGTTAAACTATAATGGAGAAACATAAAAATGTAACATGACTTGAATGATCCTGTAGAGACCGCAAGCTGAGGGGATTGTCTTTGTTTTCGTTCTCTATACGGATGTGCAGATGACTGAAATTTTCTCGCAAATCCTAACATCACTTGCATCACTGAGTTAATTTACTGAAGAAATTATGTTATAAAACGCTTGAGTGACTTTCAGAATCGTCATAAAGAATTATTCAACTGTTAGTTTTTAACGAGAATTTTTTTTACGGTAGGATGTTGTCAAGTCAGAATAAATATAACGTACATTTTATGTTAGCCGGTTCATCCATACATAACAATTATCAGTAACATATTTCTTTGAAGTAACGAGTAAATTTATACAAATTCATGACGAAAAATATTTTCTTTTTTTCTTAAACTCAGTTTAAAATCTCACCTTAAACGTACTTTTTACAGGCCACAAGCTACCGGCTTTACAGTGGGACGACCTATCTGGAGATGGATTTTAAAACGTGGATCACCCACGTGTTTTTTGAGCACTCAAGGGCATGGAGGGCCTCCCCAAACGAGTTATCATAAGTAATGCCACGAGTGATTTCGAATTTATCTAGAGGATTTGGAAATCAAGAATGGCATTTGTTAGGACTGTTTAACGAATAAAATTAAGCTGTTTATTCGCAAATCATTATTTAAATACAGTTATTTTAAAATTTTATATATGTAATGTAAACGGCTATGTTTGAAAACAAATGAGAAATGTTTGGTTATGTTTCATTTGTTCATCACTGCAACTTGATCTTACTATTTATTGTCAAATAGGATCACAATATTGTAAGAATGCACCCTAGTGGAAAAAAAGAAACACGCCAAACTGTATATTATAACCAATATTACTTACTTACTTACTTACTTACTCACTGGAACTATCGAACCCGTAGGTTCATGGCCGCACGGACATAAGATCTCCATAAATCCCTATCCTGAGCTAATGCTTTTCAATCATTCCCTGTATGATCTACTTCCCTCAAATCATAGTTAATATTGTTCTCCCACCTCATTCTTGGTCTACCAACTGGGCGTTTTCCCTCTGGCTTTCCTACAAGAAGCTTCCATGCACGTCTTTCATTCCCCATACGCGCAACATATCCTGCCCATCGCAGTCTACGAGACTTAACTGTTCTTATTATATCTGATAACCAATATTATAGGTTATTATTTTTTTTTTCGGAAACAACTCAGTTAAACCAGTATTTAGAAACACAATTATTGAACACACAATTATCAATGTATAGGTCGAAGGAATCTATTTATTATTTGCTATATTCAACGAATGTGTTAGAGAGTCAGTCACTGCAAAATAATGCTCTGACCTGTTCAGAGTATTAAAAAGGAGGAGCTTTCTTATTTTGGTAATCAAAAGTCGATATTTATCGAGGTGAAATACGACTGTGATTGGTTGTAAAACAAGATTCATTGAAAAGTGATTGGTCATTGACTCCCATTTGGGGCATGAGTTAAAGAGTCAGATCAATGTCAGGGCCACCTCCGAGACAACTCTATATGAAGGTGAAACATCATTCACACACACATTCATTACAAACGTGGTGAATATAATGATTATTATTGTGGCCAGATGATGTTCTACAACCGTCTGGGCCTTAAAGTTTCTTGAACATTTGTCTTAAGGTGAGAAAAATCCACAAAAATCCAGGAAACTTGTACGTACTGGGGATCTATCCCGGACCCGCTGCGTACGAGGCAGCGACGCTATCCCGAGGTAACAGCGGTGGTCCTGTATTATTTCACGCAATGAATACTTTTCAATTGTATATCTTCTAATTTCATACACTGGTAAGATTTTTAAAATACTTTACGAAACTCCGTTGACGTCACTATGCTAAAATTTTAAGAAATATAAAACAGTACCTCAGATCTTAGTCGTCCTAAATAATCAGCAGTATAGTTTTGTAGGAGGCCTTTCGAAAAACTTAAGTTTCATCTTCTGCTTTCAGTTTGGTACTGACTATTGCTGGTAATGAGTTTGTACAGAGGGTACAAATTACTGGGTATGTTCTCATTTAACAGGTGTGAACATGCCCAGTGACGTGAACCCTCTGTACAAAATCATTACCAGCAACAGTCAGTACCAAACTGAAAGCAGAAGATGATATTTAAGTTATCGAAAGGCCTCCTACAAAACTACACTGATGATTATTGAGGAGGCGGCTGAGATCTCAGGTACTGTTTTATATTTCTTAAAATTTCAATACTTAGTAACAAAAATATAACTCCATATGAACGTGTAGTAAAAAAGCGGGATTCGGCAAAGGTTATGGTGCCCCCGCTTTATTGATTGATGAATATGTAATATTTGTATTCGTTGTTTATCGGTAATCTTTACGGTCACTATTAGATTTATGTATATGGTAAACAGCTGTAAATTGAATATTTTGAGATGTGAAATTAATATTTAAAATATCAAGATATATTGATTAATATACCCTATTTCAATTGAATCATTTATATGTATTCGCATTTTATCTATTCATATATAAACGTTAGCATGATTATTATGTAATACAAATATAAAAATGTTGATTATTATTAACTTCTATAAATATAAATAACAATAATAAAATGAATTTGGACGATTTTGAAAGATAGAAAAGGTCATTCTATACAGGGTCATCGAAAAAAGGTTACAGCAATTTCAAATAATCATAGCTCAGGAACTATTTGAGATATTAAAATGAGTATTTTTTGTTAAATCCAACAACTCAAAAAAAGTTTTTTTTTTCTTACCTTAGAATGTTTTTACGTTGGTTGCTCTATAAACATCCAGCCGATAATCGATTTCGGCCCAACAGCGCTGGATCATGGCGGGTGTGATTGTTGCAACAGCGTCGGTGATCCTTTGCCTTAAATGTTGCAGATCTCTGATCAGTTCACTATACACATTTTGTTTTACGTATCCCCATAAAAAAAAGGCTAGGGGTGCCAAGTCGGAGTTTCAAGGAGGCCATTGAATAGGACTGGATCTACCAATCCATCGATCAGGGAATCTTGCATGCAGAGCGTCTCGAACTTGTTGGGAAAAGTGTGGGGGCGCGCGATCTTGTTGAAAGAATAATGTTACATTCTGTTCTTCTTCTATTTGGTGTTCTTGCGGGAAAACGTACTGTTCTAGCACGTCTAAGTAAGCAACTCCTGCGATAATCTACTCAATAAAAAAAAAGGGCCAATTCTGCGCAACGACTGAAGGTCACAGGTGGAGTACAATCGCATATAAACAAACTCGATGAGTTCCCGATTAGTTTGAAGGTCAAATTATTAATTTATCTCAATTACAATGGGGCATACGATTTTTTGAGATTGCTACAACTTTTTTTTATTACCCTGTATTTTTATTTTTATCTTTTCGTCTATCAATCGTATGATTTAAAACGATTATGCAGAAATTGTGAGAACAATGCTAATTCCTCAGGATGTCAAATTTATCCTCCGATTTTCATGTTTTACGGAATATGTTTACTTTGTTATGGAAATCGCGTGTATCCCGTTACGATGCGATAAAACAAACATGGTGGTCACTTAGAGCGGTTTTAAATAACTGCTTTCATGTAAACGCCCATTCCTAATATTTGCTGATTTTTACGAAAATAGATCACATTAACGCCATCTATTCGCCTAGCGTGGAACTCGAACCACGTAAAGTGCCTAATATGAGAAAAATTAACACCTGAATCGGTGTGTATTATAGGTTGTGAATATGCCTATTTACAGGGTGCTCTAAAATTCCTCTAGGACTTGTAGAGGGGACTTAGTTGATAATATTTAGAATTGGAAACCATGTCCGGAAACTTGCCGTTTTCGTGTCTACAGCCGTTTGAAAATGTGTTTTTAACGCGACCACTTTTACAAGTAATTTATTCTGAGGCGTGACACAGTACATCACTTGTTCTATAATCCAACTCATTAATACCCAAAGAAACAAAATGGAATCTGAATCATGACTTGCATTAATAATCCCAGATATGCTCTCCACAATCAATATTTGCAGTTTTCAAAATTACGAAAAATGTTTACATTTTTTGATAAAAAAAAGTGTTGGAATACTCGATAGGGAAATTTTAGATTTAGACGAATCGCGAAGTCATCATTTGTTGAGACACTTGACGTACGTTCAGGCAATGCTTGTTTTCAAACGGCTGTAGCACGAAAACGGTAAGTTTCCGGACATGGTATCCAATTCTAAATATTATCAACTCAGTCCCCTCTACAAGTCCTAGAAGTTAGTAAGAGGAATTTTAGAGCACCCTGTATACGTATCATGGTTATTTTCGGTATCTATTAAATAAATACGATTTGTAGAAGTTTTTCAATCAAATCTTCTATTACATATATTTATTGTAACCTATAGAGTTCCTTGTTTGTTCTCAGTATAGTAGGACAAATTTTAGTTCATAAGGGATTTCGAGGCATCACACTGATACTGCAAGTGAAGAAGATGTAATTACTGGACCGTGGAATTAGCAGATAGTATCTCTTATTTCAAGAGAGTTAATGGAATAGATAGTAAACTTCTCTCGCCATCTGCAGTTCTTTCCTTTAAAATACTTTTTATTTTCTCTTTTTTGATCTGTAAAAGTACGATCCATCAAGAGCAGCCATCATCAATTGATGAACAACTAGATTCTGAGCATAATTCCTAATCAGTTACGGATGAGATGAAAAGTTAAGGGGGGAAGTTGATCTTATGCCTTCTCTACACAGCACAATGATGGTTCGTGTGTCTAAGTGGATATCACATCAATACCAACACTTCATGGGAGGAAACATTTTCTATTATAGAATAAGATAATGATTCATTTTTAGCCCATAACACGACAGACTGTGAATGTTTAGTTCTGTACGGAGTATAGATGGCGTCACTTACGTACTTGCTATCACATAAAAATAAACTGTTGTTGAGTGATGGCAGGAGAAGTTTTATTTTCGATACTTTACGCACGTACTTAATTATAGATTGCAACAGTTGAAGTTCGTATGTTTCGGTCAAGGATAATTAACACAAGTGACACGACCAAGAATCCCGTAAAGGTATTCTACTCGTAATATACACAACACAAGTGGCTTACCTTTACATTAATGCGAGTATACGCGTCCAGTGTGTCCCAGAGGGTACTCCACCCCTTCAATCTGATGTCAACAAGCGACATCAATTCCATGTGCACATAATTAAAAGGTAAGAGGGCTAAAAGTGAATGCTTTAGTAATAAATATTTTTGTTAGCTATTACTAAAGATAAATATTTATATTTTGTTGTTACTTTTTCATAGACTATTTGCAATAATTGATAAAATAGATACATATAGACAAAAATGGAAGCAACACATAGACAGAATGAATGAAGATAGATTTCCAAAACAAATAACAAAATACAAACCTAAAGGCACCCGAGATGTGGGCAGACCTAGAAAGAGATGGGCTGAAGTCGGAACGGGTCAACAGACCTAATCCATGAATGCAGATGATGATGGCTTTTTCATAGAAACATTAAACCCAAAACCATGAAATAATTTCATAAGTAATGTTTGCATTATCAGAAGGACCACCTTAATTCTTAGTTTGTAAAATTGATCTAGCAAAATACGCATAAAATGATTCAATTGAACCAATGAAATGTTTTTCATCATTCTGATATAATAATAATAATAATAATAATAATAATCATAATAATAATAATAATAATAATAATATAATAATAATGAAGCTTCTTGTAGGAAAGCCAGAGGGAAAACGCCCAGTTGGTAGACCAAGAATGAGGTGGGAGAATAACATTAAATATGATTTGAGGGAAGTAGATTATACAGGGAATGATTGGTAAGCATTAGTTCAGGATAGGGATGTATGGAGCGTATGTCCGCGCGGCCATGAACCTACGGGTTCGATAGTTGCCAGTGAGTAAGTAATAATAATAATAATAATAATAATAATAATAATAATAATAATAATAATAATAAATCAACTATACGTAGACTTCAAAAAGACATACGATTCAATTAAGAGGGAGAAAGTTATATAGTATCCAGCTGGAGTTCGGAATTCCTAAAAGTTAGACTTATACGCACGTGTCTAAATGGTACAAAGAGTACGGTGCGTGTAGGGCAAACCCACAATAGCTTGAAGCAAGGAGATGTACTATCTCTTCTACTATTTAATTTTGTACTAGAGCATGCCATCAAATCTTCAGAGGATGAAGAAGGCCTACAACTTAATGGTATTAATAAGCTGTCAGTTCATGCTGATGTACTATTGGGTCATAGCGAGGAGATTCTAAAAGCCAGCACGCGCACACAAATTGAGTAACACTAAGAAAATCGGACTGGAAGTAAATATCAATGAAACTAAATATATGGTCACATAGAAATACATTATATAATGGAAACGGGCAATTAATGGCAAAAGAGGGGAAATTTTGAGAAAGTGGCTGAATTCAAATACCTAGGAACAATAATCACGAATAGGAATGAGATGCACAAGGACATTAAACATAGGCTCAATTCTGAAAATACGTGCTATTATGCATCACAGAGACTCTTGACCCCCCAACTCCTTTAAAAAAAAGTTAAATTGAAATTATATAAAACTATTATTCTACCAGTTATATTATATGGATGCGAAACATGGACTCTTACTTTAAGAGAGGAAAGGAGATTACAAGTATTTGAGAATAAAGTTCTAGGAAAATTTTGGTCCAAAGAGAGATGAATAGACAGGTGAATGGAGAAGACTACATAACAGTGAACTACATAGTCTTTATAGGGAGCCAGATATAATGAGAACAGTTAAGTCTCGTAGACTGCGATGGGCAGGACATGTGGCACGAATGGGGAATCAAAGACGTGCATGGTAGCTTCTGGTAGGCAAACCAGAGGGAAAGCGTCCAGTTGGTAGACCAATAATGAGGTGGGAGAATAACATTGACTATGAATTTGAGGGAAATAAATTATGCAGGGCTGATTGGAAAACTTTGGCTCAGGATACGGATATATTGAGAGCTTATGTCCGTGCGGCCATGAACCTGCGGGTTTTGATAGTGCCAGTGAGTTAGTTTAATAATAATAATAATAATGTGATTTAATCTGACAGAGTTAAGGCCACAAGGCCTTCTCTTCCACTCAACCAGCACAAATACATATATATATTTGACAATATAGATAATATGCGCTATATTAATTATAAAGAGTTAAAAATATATTAAATGTTGCAATGTAAATTTCATGTACATACATTTTATACGATAATAACAATAATAATTGCCATCATTAACCCGGCCGCGGTTATTAAAATAAACTTCGCTCTCTTCATTGTTAAATAGTTTCATTAATCAACTGAGAGTAAATTAACATATAGTTTATTTTCAAAAAGTTTGTTGTTTTTTGTGTATTTTATATTGTATTTTTTAAATTATTTTGAAAAGGTTGAGATTAAGATTACATATAAAATCGTGTTAAGAAAGGAATATATTCTTGTTGAATTCGTGTGTACGTATAAATTGAAATTCATTATATGATTAATGAGGCAAGCTTTAAGCATCACTGTTCAATTAGAACACTGTTTGGGGTTTGCGCGTAGTAGGGCCTATCACTCGATGAGTGGCGTCAACTACAGTGCGTGAGATTTAAGTATGTGATTAGCATTTATAAATCTCACTGGCTGTCTCTTGCTTTCAATATCCAAAAGTATGTCTCACTACAAGATATGATGCAGGCATGATGTCAACATTCAGTCATAAGTCTCTTGAATCTAATATATAAAAATCAGTGTTTGTTTGTTTGTTTGTTTGTTTGTTTTTTTGTTTGTTTGTTTGTTTGTTTGTTTGTTTGTTTGTTTGTTTGTTTGTTTGTTGTTTGTTTGTTTGTTTGTTTGTTTGTTTGTTTGTTTGTTTGTTTGTTTGTTTGTTTGTTTGTTTGTTTGTTTGTTTGTTTGTTTGTTTGTTTGTTTGTTTGTTTGTTTGTTTGTTTGTTTGTTTGTTTGTTTGTTTGTTTGTTTGTTTGTTTGTTTTGTTTGTTTTGTTTGTTTGTTTGTTTGTTCGTTGGTTCGTTCGTTCGTATGCTATGCGTGGCCATATGTTGAATCCGTTTTTATGAGGTTTTTGCAAAATGTCCGGGAGATTCCGGGATGAACATAGGCTACAAGAGAGTTGTGTGATATTCAACCCCTTCACCCCTTAAAAAATCACCCTTTGTAGTGAAAAACAAAGTGAAATAAAATCCCTATGTTGACGCTTAAAATGGCTTACGCTGCCTAAACCATAACAAATACAACCAAATTAAATTACTTACTTACTTACTTACTTACTCACTGGCACTATCGAACCCGTAGGTTTCATGGCCGCGCGGACATAGCTTCTCCATACATCCCTATCCTGAGCTAATGCTTTCCAATCATTTCCTGTATAATCTACTTCCCTCAAATCATAGTTAATGTTGTTCTCCCACCTCATTCTTGGTCTAACAACTGGGCGTTTTCCTTCTGGCTTTCCTACAAGAAGTTTCCATGCACGTCTTTCATTCCCCATACGCGCAACATGTCCTGCCCATCGCAGTCTACGGGACTTAACTGTTCTTATTATATCTGGCTTCCTATAAAGACCATGTAGTTCATTGTTATGTAGTCTTCTCCATTCACCGTCTGTTCATCTCTCTCTTTGGTCCAAAAATTTTCCTAAGAAACTTTATTCTCAAATACTCGTAATCTCGTTTTCCTCCCTTAAAGTAAGAGTCCATGTTTCGCACCCATATATATAACTGTAGAATAATAGTTTTTTATATATTTTCAGCCTAACGTTTTTTGAAAGGAGTTTTGGGGACATCAAAAGCCTCTGCAATGCATAATAGCATGCATTTCCAGAATTGAGCCTATGTTTAATTTCTTTGTGCATCTCATTCCTATTTGTGATTATTGTTCCTACGTATTTGAATTCAGCCAATTCCTCAAAATTTCCCTCATTTGTCATATAGCTGTCCATTTCCATTATATAATGTATTTCTACGTGTGACCATATATTTAGTTTTACTGATATATTTACTTCCATTCCTAATTTCTTAGTGTTACTCAATAGTGTGTGCGTGTTGGCCTTTCGTATCTCCTCGCTATCGGCCAGTAGTACCACATCATCAGCATAAACTAACAGCTTATTAATATAATAAACACCAAATTAATGTACACAGAATTGAATATCTCAAAAACTCTACAAAAAATTCCGCGACAGCATATGTTCATAGTTTACGGATAACTCACAATAACCATTTTTATCTTTCATTGATCTCAAGAAGATCGGGATAAGTAGATTCTCGGGCATACGTGCTCTGCCATACCGTTCATTCCGATTGAGATGGGGCTTTTGCAAAACGTTCAGGAGAAAAAATCACCCTTTGTATAAAAACGTGAAATAAAGTCCCTATTTTGACGCTTAAATGGCTTACGCTGCCTTAACCATAACATATACTCCAAATTAATGTACACAGAATTGAATATCTCAAAAAAAACTCTTCAAAAAGTCCGCGACAAACATATGTTTATCTTTTACGGATAACTCGCAATAACCATTTTTGTCTTTCATTGATGCGAAGAAGATGGAGATAGCAGATTCCCGGGCAAGCATAACAGCGCATGGCTGGTGGAAAAACACATTAACATTTATTTAGGAGTAGCCAAGATACGCCGGGTATTAGCTAGTTGGATAATAAAGACTTTATTGTTCAGCATCCATATACGTATAAGCTGTCAATCACAAACTTAGATCTCACACACTATCGTGTTTATGTTAAACGTCATACTGAATACTTAACTCCCAGACACTAACCCAAAAGTTCCATTTGCCTTTAATTTCAAAGTTTAAAGATATGTATCACTCTCTGAGTTATAGAACCCATTGTTTCAGTGCCGCATCCACTAAGGTGCCTGTCCTCAGCCAATTGAATCCAATTATTCTCTTTGGTACCCATTTCCATAAGATTTATTCGAATATTGATCTTCTCCCCCCAAAAAAAAAAGAATGTGTAAGCGTTTATCCTGTAAATCATTTAAACAATTACAGTGGTCAACATGATTTTTGTCCCATGAGTACCAATAGTTGTACTTAATGTAGTTTCTTATCGGTTTTCAAAATATGTATTCTGAATTTCTCCATCAGCCACAGTTTTTTTTATTTCAATTTCAATTAATGGATTTAAATAATTACGTTTTCTAATAAACGTTTTTTCGTCCATTTGCCCATTGTAAAATAAAACAGGGAACACTTTCATCAGAATATTTCATCTATGGAAAAGAGATATGAAGGAAAATGGAATCCTAATATGATGGCCGATTATTGTTAGACCATCAAGAGGGATGCTCCACAGGCGAAATATAACAAAAACTCGTCATTTCTTACTTTCTATGTGAGTCTGGATGTTAGAATATTGTGTAGTTACGGATGTAAAAAATATTGAAGTGTTTGAAATTATAAATTCCTGTCTCTCGGAAACCTTGCGTCATGGAGAAATTAAATTAAAACTACTTTTGACATAGAATGAATTTCGTTGTTTCAAGGAGAAAAATTAATTAGAGCCTATCTAACAAGTAATCGTATAAGCTTTACTTAAAAATGTCTAAATTCCTAATATCTTGAGGGACATAGTTCCAGGATAGTGACTACTGTGCAAGATTAGAATAAAAGTTTTGTGAAGATGTATTGTTAGCAAACTTGTGACCTAACGTCAAAATTGTGGCGACAAGATAATTTCTGAAATCTGGTATAATGAATGTATAAATGCAGAAGTTTAAAAATAGTAAAAGACCTAGCAAGAGAGATTATTGAAGTGTGCGGAAAATATGGTCATATCAGCGGGCGTTGAAAATATGAAACAAACGCAATCTTTATGAACATGTAATCGATGCGATACACTGAGCAACAAAAAATAAACTTTTTTATCTCAGAAAGAAAAATATGTGATTCTGATAGTATTTTGTCTCCTGAATTCAAATATGATATCGGTTTTTCTCCATCACGCAAGGTTTCCGAGAGACAGGAATTTCAAATTTCAAACACTTTAATATTTTCTACATTCGTAACTACACAATGTTCGAGCATTCGGACTCGCCTAGAAAGTAAGAAATGATGATTTTCTGCTATATTTCGCCTGTGGAGAATCCCTCTTGATGGTCAAACAATAATCGGCCAGCATATTAGGATTCCATTTGCCTTGATATCTCTTTTCCATAGCTGAAATCTCCTGAGTTAGATCAATTGGTTTATTTTACAATGGGCAAATTGACGAAAAAACGTTTATTAAAAAATAATTATTTAAATCCATTAACTGAAATAAAAAAAACTGTGGCTGATGGAGATATTCCGAATACATATTTGAAAAACACGATAAAAACTGCATTAAGTAAAACTATTGGTACTCATGAGACAAAACTCATGTTTGCCAATGTTATTAGTTGATTGCCCTGCGTTGCATGGTATATGTTTATCACCATCTTCTTAGCATCAAATCAGCTTAGAGCGACTCCAAAAACTATGGATTCAACACTCTATTTGAAAATTTGTTTTCCTCTTTTCACTCCTTCTTTAGAGATGCTAGAGGTCAAATATGACTTACACGTCATCAAAGGTGTCACCAATCAGATAACCAATCCCGAAACCGAAGGTTTTGCCACTAATCTCGGTCATTTTGAACATTTATTTTCCACCCCTTCTCATCCCCTTAAGAGTGCAAGAATCAAACTTGAGTTTAAGTGGCAGCAGAACTTTCACTAAATCAGCTTAACGGCCGTGAAATCTTTGGTTTCGACACTAATCTCGGTTACCCTTAACATCTTATTTTTCACCCCTTCTCACCTTCCTTCGCTCTTATAAAGATTCTAGGATCAAAATTGGGTTTAAATATCATTTTGATTGTCACCAATCAGCTTATCGACTCCAAAAACTATACAATTGACACTAATCTCTCTCTTTTCTTTTAATTGTATTTTCACCTTTATCACCCCTCGCCTCTTTGAGTTTACCTTGACTAAGGATTAAAAACTAATGTCCATCTTTTTTTATTTAATATTTCACCCCCTCAAATTTGGGTTTAAATGGCACTGCAACCAACACTAATAGGCTTAGCGATCCCAAAAACTATCAATTCGACACTTGGTTGTTTATGTATGGTTTTATAAAATATATCAAAACTTAATTACACATCTGTACAGTCCAAAACAAAATCCTACAATTCATGCTAATAGGTTGGGATATTGTATTCTAAAGTTGTGTACAGACGTATGATATAATAATGAAATTGTGGTACCACAAGTTTATTTCACAATTTTTTTCGTATAATAGTTAAGTGGTTCACTTAAATTTAAATTTAAAATACAATTTATTTAACCAAATATAATTCACTTGGCAAAAAACACATTCTCTTAGATTTAGATGATGATGTTTACGTCATTGAAAGTAACTAATAAAAATAATGTTCAGGAAATAGAAAATAAAACAAATGTCGGTAATAATAACATGTAAGTATAAATTTTAAAAAATGTGATAAGGGACGTAATTAAATATGCGTCTAATTTGTAAATTATGTGAATTCAAGCTGTGAAAAGATGCTAGTCGAAACCAGAGTGTCAAAATTCATATTTTGGTCTTCAGTTTGCAGAATAAAAATTTTTTTTCTATATTTAAGATGCCTAAGTTTAAAAAAATCCTTTGAATAACAATCATGTTAAGAATTAAATTATATTTTTAATACCTCACTTCATATCTTTATTCTTGTAGACTGCACTTTTGGAGCTATATCTTCATCATCAGTAGCCTCTCTTCGACCGGTGTTATGGCGTTCCTTGGTGGTTTTCTTCATCCTTCTATCGGTGGACCGATGAACCTCTGGATCAAATCAAAGTTTGCGGGAGTTTCGAAATTCATGAGTTAATCTTTCTTGTTTTTAGCGACTCATGTTTGGTCTGAAAAAACATTTAATTGATACAAAGGCCAGCCTAATCAAACGCACAGACAAACGGAAAGAACTCACGGTTTGAGAAAAGATCCACATCCAAAAAAAAAAACAAGAGAGTAAAAACTCACGAATTTCGAAACTCCCGCAATTTGTTTTGATCCAGGGGTTCATCAGTCCACCGATATAAGGAAGAAGAAAACTGCCAAGAAACGACTTAACACTGGTCGAAGAGAGGCTACTGATGGAGACACAGCTCCGAAACTGCAGTCTAGAAGAATAAAGGATATGAGGGGAGGTATAAAAATATCAATTTAATTCTTAATTTAAACCTCATAGTGTTTTTCCCTGTGAAAGTTAAATAAAACAATTGTGTTGTTTTTACGCTTTGCATATTTTACAAAAATGAACCTGCCAGTCCTTATTTCATAATGTTTATGTTATTTTAAACTGTAATAGCATTATTAGGTTGTTTTTACGCTTTGCATATTTTACAAAAATGAACCTGCCAGTCCTTATTTCCATAATGTATTATGTTATTTTAAACTGTAATAGCATTATTATTGATTGAGAAACCAACTGTAAGTCATGTATGAATACCTCTAATATTTTCTTGGGAAGTGCATTCATTTCTACTACTAAGACACGCTTCAATAATTTTTATTATATTCCGAGAATTTTATGTTCGCTAATCCCAAAAGGTAACTATCTTGTTCGTTTCTCATGAAGTAATGAGGAAAATATTAAACAAAATAACACTGTTTATAGATGTAACGTCAGTAAAATTGCATGCTTATAAAATCAACTGGAGAATAAATTAACGTATAATAAAATGGCGTTGAGATTTATTTTTACTTATTCCTGGAAATAAAGAGTCCATATAAATTATAATGCCATAGGCCTATGTATTTTACTTATATTCAGTTATCTCTAATTCCTATTTTCCAAGAAGAATCAAAGCAAAAGATTGATGTGGGTTTGGTATTTATTATTGCTCTTAGAAATCAGAATTTAGTAAGGTCTGGTGTTACTGCACGATGATGATTTTAATATCCATTTTTATTTTATTTTCTAAGCCAAATCGTGATTCCTTTCCACACAACACGAAAATAGGCTACTTGTTTTTTTTTTCTCAAATAAGATAACTCAGATTTTAGTAAATAAATATTGATCAGATGGATAAATGAGTTTGTTCCGAAACCAATTCACCGAATTTTCATTTATGTTCGACTACAATCATCGGTTTTTGTTTTTCTCGGTCAAAGTCATTGAATATTTCAATTTTTTCCGAATCACTGAAAGCGTGTAAAACAAAAATTTTCTATTTTGTCCATTCGAATTGCTAATTTACAAAAATTCAAATCATAATTTTTCAAGACGAATATATAATTTCTTTTCAAGTTGTTTTTCTGCTTTTCTCAAGTTGAATAATGGTTTTTTGTGTTAAAGAAACTATATACTTTCTTTTTCTCCTCTTCTCAATTCTAATAATATTCAACTTGTTTCTAACCGAAGTCAGATATTGTCTGTTCGGGTCTGTGCCCCCGTAAAATAAAGCAACTAAAGCCTACTTTACAGATAGCAGAAATGCTAGTCGCAGAACCAAATGCCTTAGAGATTGAAATTGGCGATTGAAAATTTGAAGATGTATAAAGCATCAGTTCAGATGAGATCCCAGCAGAACTGATAAAATCAGGGGAGAAAAATTGATAGAAAAAGATACGCTGGTTGCTTAGTATGATTTGGGAAAAAGAAAGCTCTTCCAGATGAATGGAAGGAATCAATTATCGTACCAATTTATAAGAAAGGAGATAAAACTGATTGCAACAACTACAGGGGCATCTCATTACTTTCAACTTCGTACAAAATTCTAACAAATATTTAGTAAGCAGACTTACTCCCTATATTGATGACATTCTAGGATATCATCAATGTTCATTTAGAAGAAAACAGGTCTACAACAGATCAGATTTTTAGTATAAGACAGATTTTAGAAAAGAAATGGGAAATTATGACTGGTACTGTACTCCTCAACTATATGTAGACTCCAAAAAACCATTATGATTCAATTAAAAGGGGGAAGTTATATAGTATCTCCTGGAGTTCGGAATTCCTAAAAAGTTAGACATTACGAATGTGTCTAAATGGCAAAAAGAGTAGGGTGCGTCTAAGCAAACAGTTTTCGGACACTTTTGAAATCCAGAATGGGTGGTTGATTGAAGCAGGAGATGCACATCTCCTCTACTATTTTATTTTTACTAGAGCATGCATTAAATCTTTAGAGAATGAGGAAGGCTTTATAACTCAACGGTATTAATAAGCTGTTAGTTTATGCTGATGATGTAGTATTATTGGCCTATAGCGAGGGAAGGAAATACTAAACGGACAACACGCACACACATTGAGTAACACTAAGAGAAATTAGGACTGGGAAGTAAATATCAATAAAACTAAATATATGGTCGTACCGTAGAAATTCATTATGTAATGGAAATGGACCGGCTAATGACAAATGAGGGAATTTTGAGGAAGTGGCTGAATTCAAAATACTAGGAAACAATAATCACAAATAAGGAATGATATGCACAAAGAAATTAAACATATAGGCTCAATTCTGGAAAAATGCGTGTGCTATTATGCATTGCAGAGACTCTTTGATGTCCCAACTCCTTTTAAAAAACGTTTAAAACTGGAAATATATAAAATATTATTCTACCAGTTATATTATATGTGTGCGAAACATGGACTCTTACTTTAAGGGAGGAGAGGAGATTGCGGGTATTTGAGAATAAAGTACTTAGGTAAAATTTTTGGACCAAAGGGAGATGAAACAGTACGGTGAATGGAGAAGACTACATAACAATGAAACTATATGGTCTTTATAGGAAGTTAAGTCTCATAGACTGCAATGGGCAGGACATGTTGCACGTATGGGGAATGAAAGACTTGCATGGGAAGCCTTCTTGTAGGGAAAAGCCAGAGGGAAAACGCCCAGTTGGTAGACCAAGATTGGAAAGCATTAGCTCAGGATAGGGGATGTATGGAGAGACTTATGTTCGCGCGGTCATGAACCTACGGGTTCGATAGTGCCAGTGAGTAAGTAAGTAAAGTCTACTTCCTTTTCTGCCTCGGCAAATCATTTCCCTCTCTGCATTTCTTATCTCTCTCTTTTCTATCTCTCTCTTACACTTGCACTCTAGTGTTGTCAATTCCAACCTTACATTATTCAATATTCAAGAGCCATTACACTGTGGGAAGTTTGGCAACATCCCTACTCGATAAGTTACCGAGGCTGCCGTTTAACGTAGTGGTAGGAGTTTTAATCGGTTTCCCTCAATCCAAGAGCAAATTCTGGAATAAAACCCCAAAAGGTCCCGCTTCCGACTTCACTCTGCTAATTAACTTCAAATTCGAATTCAACATTTAAACCGGGGCTAATGTATTTTACAGGAACCCGGGGTTATACCTAATAAAGGAGAACCAAAATGGATCGCTCACCGCCAACACTTTAAATGATGGCCCGCAGAGCTTTCCATCCATCCATCTATCTATCTAAGGGAGTGCGGTGAAATGAGTGAGAAGAATAGACATGTGCTTTTCTAAGAACGATTGTCAGCGCTGTAGGGGCACATATCCGTTGGTCCGAGTATATTATTTTTTTAACGTGTCTATATGAACCTCTTATTGTTTTCTGTTCTCCCATATGTTTTCTTAGTTTTCTCTATTGTTTCAAGTGAAATCAGTTTTTTTTTTCCTATTTTTTTCAAGGAAAAAATCACATTAGTTTCTTCTCTTTCCTCAAATAATTGAGATTTTGTTTTATTCCTACTAAATTGCACTCTGTAGTTTTAAAACTGGCACAAATAAAAAATCCATTGGTTCTGGATAATTGGAATAAAATGCCTCGCTCACCATCAAAATAAATTATTTTATTTTTTTCTTTTTTAAACTGGCTCGTTTATTGAATATTATGTTGATTATATCGCTCTATCTGCATTATGGAAAATAATCAGTGTCTATTTTGTCCTCGCACTAAAAGATATTATACTTTGAGGAAATCCCTATGTATCTCTTGAAATGCCATTCTTTTTTGTCCCGCTGAGATTTAATGCAACGACCTATGTTCAGAATGAATTGTGATGGATGACACCGCGTTTTGTGCACAAACAAGTAATGCACGTTATACAAAACCCAGTCCATCTTCTTTAAGAAGACAGCAGATATACTTTTTCCGTACATATACTGTATGCTTTAGTCCATTCTACATGACAAATCCTGATTTTCTTTAACTCCTGCATACATGCACCCTTCTATATAAATGTCTTCTTCTTCCTTCCTGCCTTCTTCCTTCCTTCCTTCCTTCCTTCTTCTTCCAAGTATTAGGGCCAAGGCCTGTTACGATCCTATAGAAAATTGTCCCTCCAGCGTTTCATAGGACGGCCCAGAGATGTGTCTATCTAACTAAATGTATTAAATGTATAAACTTAAACCTGTTTTCAACACGAAATTAAAGAATAAAAATGCATTAAAATTCCGTAACGACAAAGAACTATAAATAGATCTTAATATAATTTTCAATGTATTTATGATTTATTTTAGTAACTCCTTTTTTTTTAATTGATTAAAAAATAAAATGAAAATATATTTATACGATCGAAAAAATAAGGAAACAAAACCAGTCGCGCCAATTTAAATACTTTAATAAAACGTATTTGTCTTTGTTAAGCCATTAAGTTGTCATTCATTAAGATCTCGGGTGAAAAAAGAAAACACGGAAAAAACTGCACTTCAACTAGCGTGTGAAATATTTTCGGAAATCCTGTAGAACAACAGTTGCGCATGCGCCAGAATTTATAGAGCCAGCGATAACCCAAAATCGAACCACATATCGAGTATCATCCTCGATTTACTACCCGTCGCTATGAAATTTAAATAACCAATATTTGCAATAAATCCCCAAATCTATGTTAAAAAAAATATATTAATAATATTAAAATTACCAAACGTTTATTAAAAAATAGTTGTACACTTACTTATCACTCCCTAATGCTGATCCAATCAGTGATAACCCAAAACAGCTATAGAAAAATCATAGACATAGGGCCTAGTAAATACTCTGTGGAGAAAATAGCAGTTAGCATCACAATATTGTCTAACAGTGTCATAATATTGTGATTTGCATATTTAAATAAATAACTTCGAAATTGTCTAATAACCGTTATAAAAAATTGTTTGAAAAAGTTTAAATTATTAAATAATGTTAGTAAATACAGAAGAAGAGCTATAGTTTACAAACAATATAACTGAAAAATCAAACGCTAGTAGAAGTGCAGTTGAGCCGAACAACACATTAAAATTATTAGACTATTAAAGAAATAAAGGACTCTCCCCTCTCACTTCTCCAAGATTGGAAGTACGAATTAACTACGACACAGGTTTCGTTTTTTTTGTATTATTTTATTCCAGATGATCGCATTGTGTCCTCTATCGGTATGGAATGGACGAAAGAGTCCCAATTTTTCCATTCCGGCAACACGGATTCCATTCCCGGTGTGATAAAAATTGTAAATATTTATCTTACTACCAAGTAGGCTTACAGTTTTCAGCGGTGGTTCATGGCATCTCACACCACAGATACAACATGAGAGGGAATAAAGTTTTATTAAGATGGAAAAACTTATTCCCATCTCACACTTACCAATAAAGATATTAAATTTATATTTAAAACAGAACACTTGTTCCTATCTCATACTTATAAATTAATGCAGAGTGATTCAAAAGTCACTATACACTTTGTATTTAGACAGGTATTATTACACATTATGTAACAATACCGAAACATATGCCAGAGTAGGACATAATTTCAATGTATTTCAATGTGACCACGTTGCACGTCTAGACACAACGACCATCGCTTCACTACACTGCGAAACATTTTCTCAAGTATAGCTGGTGTAATCTAATCAGCGTTTTTAGCTATTGAATGTTGTTTGGGTTGTGTCCCGTCCCCACTCATGCCACCATCACATTGGGTGGTCCTCTGCACATATCCTGTAATTGTGGCTATTGACATGTGTGGAATGTTTGTAGCTTCATCACTGAATAAGACACTTTCCCATTTTTAAATATTTTCCACAGCTTCTAGTAGATCATGACACGCAGCTTCTTATGGATTGCATAGTCCTCAGCTTCAAGTTTATGCACGACCTGGATGTGATTCGCACGTTGTTGCAGATTTGTAGCGGAGAGTTCTCCACACAGTCGTTGGAGGAATTCCCAGGTCTCTACTAATTCTCCGGGTTGAGGCAGAGGGGCTTGGAGTGATCGCATCCTGTACATTTTGCACGGAATCTGGTGGTACGACCGGTCTTCCTGGACGCTCTTCATCTGCAACACCAACAGTACACTGAAATTTATTGACCGGTTCTTTATAGCCAGCCTGGTGGGACCTGGTTTCCTAAATGTAGGGCGAAATGTGCCCGCGTATGTTCATATGTCATACCACAAGACGGGCAGAAACAACAGCTATTCTTTCAATTTTTGGTTAGCATACTGTTTTATTACCTGCAACAAAAATTGATACATCACTGTAACATCAAAATGTATAGTGACTTTTGAATCACTCTGTATATTAAATTTATTTTAAAAATCTAATTATATTACTGCAAATATTAACGAAGAATGGAAAGAATTAAAATGTGCAATAATATAGGCTGGGGCACGCCGTAGCGTAGTGGTTAAGGCACTGAGCTACAAGCCGGAGGGTCGAGAGTTCAAGTCCCGTTGGGGTCAGGATTTTTAAACTGACCCAAACCCTCTGGCGGCACTATGGCCCTGGGGTCGACTCAGCCTCTAACGGAAATGAGTACCAGACGCTTGTTCTGGGGGTAAAGGCGGCCGTCACGCAGGGCTGACAACCCGGCTGACATAAAGTGCCGATTGTCTAGAAAAAGTGGGAGCCCTAACCTCCTACTACCCCAAGGGCCTCCGGGCCTGTTGTGGGATCACTTTACTTCCGGGGCACGCCGTAGCGTAGTGGTTAAGGCACTGAGCTACAAGCCGGAGGGTCGAGGGTTCAAGTCCCGTTGGGGTCAGGATTTTTAAACTGACCCAAACCTTCTGGCGGCACTATGGCCCTGGGGTCGACTCAGCCTCTAACGGAAATGAGTACCAGACGCTTGTTCTGGGGGTAAAGGCGGCCGTCACGCAGGGCTGACAACCCGGCTGACATCAAGTGCCGATTGTCTAGAAAAAGTGGGAACCTTAACCTCCTACTACCCCAAGGACCTCCGGGTCTGTTGTGGGATCACTTTACTAATAATATAGGCTGCCTCAGAATCATTTGGAACAAGAAATGAATGCTACAAAGAAAATATTCAAAAGTTGAAATGATGATATAGCAAAACTTGTTAAAATAAAATAAAAAAATTATTTATATTACTTTGTACAGGTGACCAGATTCTTAAATCTAGCTCAGAGGAATATTCACAGGAAGCTACATTCCAATTAAGTAGTTTTAATATATCAATAAAACTACATTTGTTTTATCTTTTAAAGGACTGGATAGGCTATCTTACGATTCAAAATTATTTTACATGGAAAATATTAAACAAGTGAATAGCTATAACTGTCTAACTAACACACTGGCTCTATCAAACCCGTAGGTCATGGCAGCGCGGACATAATCTCTGCATACATCCCTATCCAGAGAGAATGTTTTTCAATCATCTCCTGTATAATCTACTTCCCTCAAATCATGGGTAATGTTATTCTCCCACCTCATTCTTGGTTACCCCAATTTGTGCGTTTTCCTTCTGGTTTTCCTACAAGAAGCTTTCCAAGCACATCTTTCATTCCCCATACGTGCCACATATTCTGCCCATCGCAGTCTAAGAGACTTAAACCGTTCTTACTATACGTATCTGGCATCCTATACATATAATGTAGCTCACTATTATGTAGTTTGCTCCATTCGCCTGTCTGTTCATCTCTTTTTGACCCAGCTATAACTATCTAGGTAGTGATATCTCCTATTTTAAAGAGAGTAATTTTTAATATATTAAATATTATGAAAAAAGAAGTTTATGATAATGGAGTATAAATAAGGGTAAATCTGCAATATTAAAATTAAATGGTGTTTTATGGAATCAGAATATAAGTTCTAAAACAAGAACAGCATTTTATACAATAACGAGTAAAATAGCATACGGTACAGAAACATGGGAATTAGCATCTATAAAACAATAAGTAAATTAAATTATGCATAAATGGATTTTTAGGCTGGAATTTCTAGATGAGATAAAATAAGAAACAGCGTAATTATACAAAATATGAATGTTCGAACTTAATTTGTGGATTTCATGAAAAAACAAACAATTAAAATGATATTGCCATGTAAAAAAGAATGACAGAAGACGGATTCTCAAGAAGAATACTAGAATGTGCCACTTGGTAGAATAAGAAGACGACGGTCAGAAATAACGAAAATTGAGGTATATTCAGCAGCATGAGGGAAAAAGAATTGGACGATGGACACTGAAATGAAAGAAAGACGTGGGGAGGAGAGAATGAGAATAGATTAATTGGGTGCAGGAAGAAGTGAAACTGCTAAACAAATATATCTCTTCTTCTACTACTTCATGAAATTAGGCCTTTTGACCTGTTTTCACATCAAATGGGATTTAATGGATCTTCCCACCTAGTAAATGGGCGTCCCAACACTTCTATGCCCTATTGGTTTGTACTTTAGTAACAGCTGGGGTATTATATCTGTAGGCATTCTTTTAACATGTTCATATCAGTTGTTTCTCATATCGTCAATTTTATTTGTTAAATTTAAAATATTTTAAGTTTTTTCTAATATCTTCATTTCTTTTTCTGTTCAAAATTGTCACACCTGCTACTGAATGTAAGAACTTAATTTCTGCAGTTTCTATTGTTCTTCTGTCTCAACGGTTAAGAGTCCAATTTGAACTTGCAGGCTAAATAAATATATGTGGAATAATTAAGAGATCGTTAAAATATCCAAAGTGAAGTTGAAGGAAGTAGCCTAATGATTGCCCCTGTATTGTTGTTACGGGTTTTTTTTACTCTAACCAAAAGAGAGAGAAAACTATGGAAGCAGCAGAAATGAGGTTTTAATAAATTCAGCCGATTGCACTATTTTGAATCAATACTAATAAAATTCATTGTTAAAACCGTTGAGGTGGAGAGTCATAAAATAGAATAAGTTAAAATATACCTTCTTAGGTAAAATCCGTCGTCCTCAACTTGTAAATATGTAATCTTTATGCCTGTAATCCTTTCAGAACATCCGTTCCATCTTCAGCAGATCCCGATTCGCTAAAACATCCCGTATGATGGTTGATGCTGCTGGTCCCAATGTGGTGTTGTCGTGTTTATTTTGGATAAAAATAAAAGTGTAGATATCATAACACAAATGGTTAAATATTTTAAACCGATGAATGAAATAGAGCAATATAAAAAATGAAGGAACATGTTCAGAGAATGAAAACAGAGTGAATACCATAATTATTTTAGATTTTAAGCCAGAAGGTAGAAGACCTGCCGTTACTTCGAAGAAGAGATGGATCCAACTTTTTAATTGAAATCTGAGACAGGAACGATCCGTAAAGCTTATCCTGTGAAACGTGACTATGATTATGATGGTGATAAAGTTTGCTAGAGCCCTGAATTAGTGACAAAAATGGTGTAAAATGATTAGTTAAAAATAAGTTAAAAATAACAGCTGAAATACAATATGGATATTCATTCTCTCACACACAATATTTGGTGAACTGATCTTTTACAAGTATTTTCCATTTAATTCCACTTCAAAGGGGATAGAACGTTTGATTGTTTTCGACGTCAGAACCAGGGTTTTAAATAAATGAAATAGAAAATATGAACAGAAATCGATAAAAAATAATTCAATTACCCATCAACAATAATATTTTTGTTATTTCTTCTGCTGCCAAGATAGTGGTTCCCCTTGTAGAAACCCAATCGTTTGAAGTATCGGTTCTGGCATTGAGCGGTTGTCTGATATCTTTATTTCATTCCATCTTAATAATAACTCCAACAGAATTCTACGGCACAGGAGCAATGATAGACCGAGAATGGACAAGAGAAAACTTCGAATTGAGACACGTAAAAACAAGACTGGCTGTCCATGGGTTTCACCATTTTATCTGCAAGGCCACAACATACCAGGAACCAAACCAATCGTGTGCAAGTGTACATTGTGCAACAAAAATGTGAATGCTACCATATCGAATTATCCACAAAGAGGACAAAATGATTAAACCAATAAGCAAAACACAAACAGTAAAAATCTTACATTAATCTTAATGGTCATTTGGCTGAAAACAGAGTAGTAGTAGTAATAATAATAATAATAATAATAATAATAATAATAATAATAATATAAAAAGGAAATAAAAATATATACAGGCATTCATAGTGATATTAGAAAACGAAGGTTAAAATTTTATGGTCATATTAAACGAATGAACTCAAACAGGCTTACAAAACAGATAATGGAATTCTACGAAAGCAGAAGTAAAGCTCCAGTGGATACTATGAAGTGGATTGATGAAGTCAAAAAGGACTTAAAATTGGCAGGAATTACTAAAGAAGATATCCCAAACAGAGATATATTTAGAATTAAGGTGCATAAAGTGGTAAGGTGACCAAGAAAAGAGGACAACCCGAAGACAAAAAAAACTGGAACAACTTGGACAGATGATAGAAAACAAGCTCATAGCAAAAGAATGAAAGAAATTTGGGCTCAAAGGAAACGTCTCTAAGTACTTTGCGTAGTCCTATATGGGCTCATCCGCAATAAAAAAAAATAATTAATAATAATAATGGTTGACGATGGTTGGCGGTGGTTGACGATGGTTGATCTTACACCAAGGATTTGCTACAAATGCTCCCATGTATATAAAATAGGTTTAAAGAAGTATTTGAATTTATCGTAATGTCTCTTTTCCATTTTTTTTATTCACACCTTCAGTCTGTTTTTCAATTCATCATATGTTCCTCAAACATCATTCGATCTAAAATGTTAATCTATTTAAAACATCAAAACAAGCGAATTAAAACGAACAACACCAAGTTTAACAAAAGTCAGTTTTAAATTCGAAAAATAAGAGACCAAAATTTGATAAAGATGGATTTTTGTTAAACACAATATTCTGAAACTAATTTTAAAAAAATAATAAAAAAATGAGCATGAAAATTTTCAAATAATTAAAAACATTATTCGTCATCAAAGTACTTTTGCTATAAGTTTAGTGTGCAATTCTTGCTAAGTTCAATCTCGAACACTATTGAATTATGTTAGAGACTACAAAATTCTAAAATATCGTGATAAATGTTTTATACATAAAGTTATTACAATCTTAAAATTAAGAACCGTATTGAATAAAAGAAAAAAAATTGTTTGTATTACATTACATCTGCTGCTTTAATTTATGGAATGGAAGTAGCTATAACAGAAATTAAAATTTCAGTTTCTTTCAATGTTTCACCTACATTCAATAACAATTTGTACACTGTGAAAAATATTTTTGAGCCATCAGATATAAAAGGATTTATTCGCACAATTCATCAAACCACCAGATATACGTACTTACTCACTGGTTCACCCGGCGCGCGGACATAAGCTCTCCAAACATCCCTGTCCTGAGCTAATGTTTTCCAATCATTCCCTGTATAATCTACTTCCCTCAAATCATAGTTAGTTATTCTCCCACCTCATTATTGGTCTAACAACTGGGCGTTTTCCTTCTGGTCTTCCTACAAGAAGCTTCCATGCACGTCTTTCATTCCCCATTCGTGCCGCATGTCCTGCCCATGGCAGTCTACGAGACTTAACTATTCTTATTATATCTGGCTTCCTATAAAGACCATGTAGTTCACTAGTATGTAAGTCTTCTCCATTCACATGTCTGTTCATCTCTCTTTGGTCCAAAAAAATTCCTTCTTCTTTTCTTCTTCTTCTTCGGCTTTCCCCCACTTATAGGTTTGCCTTCTTCATTTTCCATTTATTCCTATCATTCCAATCTCCTTCTTCCAAATTCCTATCATCCATTACAGTTCTGACATACGTTTTCCATTCCCATTTTGGTCTGCCTCGTTTATTTCCTCCATATATTTTTTGATCATCTTTCGTCTTCTATTCTCTGTACATGGCCATAAAATTTAAGAGTTTGATTTTCAATCCTCTTAACAGATGTGGTGACATTCATTTCTCTCCAAAGGAATTAATTTCTTATTTTATCCTGTCTTGTTTTTTGAAGGCTTCTTCTAATTTTCCTAAGAACTTTATTCTCAAATTCTCGTAATCTCTTTTCCTCCCTTAAAGTAAGAATCCATGTTTTGCATTCATTAATATAACTGGTAGATTAATAGTTTTATATATTTTCAGTTTAACGTTTTTTTAAGGAGTTGGCACGTCAAGAGTTCCTGTAATACATAATAGCACATATTTCTATACAAGGATGTATAATTGTAGGCTTTCACGTCCGGCGTCTTGATCCCTGTTTGGTTCGTCTTCCGGGCTAAATGTCCGTGGTCCGGTTATCTTGTCACTCCACGTTTCGTCTACTGGTACGGTAGACCTCAACAGGAGATTCTGCGTGCTCTCTGTGAACTCAACAGTCTGCAGCCGACTATCCTTTAATCCAGGAAATATTTTCTGATAATAAATTCGACCGTGACAATATAATATCGTAGGAGAAAGATATGTAATTAGTTCTACTGTATACAGGCCTATATCCTTAAACATATTTCCATTAGGTTACTTAAGAAACTAAGAATAACGACGATTTTCTTTGGAATTCGCTCTTTTACGATGTTTCATCTCTATCTGCGGGCAACATCTTCAGAATTGATCATTTTTATTTTTATTACTTTATTTTGTTTATTTTTATATATTTTACTATTTAAAATAATATTCTCATTTGACTAATATATACTGTCAAGCTTTTTTTTAATATTGTCGAATGTCGACTGGAAAACGAGGGGATTTATAAAATTTTTATTTATACCGATTTATAACCGTATTAACAATTATTCAACAGGTGCATGACCCAAAGTTAACAACTCTTAGCCAATAAAATGAATATGATGCAATCCCCATGTTTCAATCAAATTTACCCCAGGAAAGTTTCCTTTACTAATTGCATAGCAGGCTGAGGAAGCTCATGACCAAGTTAGACGCAAATGAGTGAAAATATCTCCATGCGTTCCGTTGGTAGAATCGAGCTCTGAACTTCAATTCTGTATTAAACATCTTAACAACAAAGCTATTTGGTTCACTTTATTTAATACATAAATTCTATTATTAATGAACAATAAGTATTCTTAATAAAAATAATTGGCGTCTATGAGTAATAGAGAGTTGTGCAGTTACTCTGCTGAATCTAATTTCTCGGTTCGAATTTGTAAAGGAAGAAGTAATTTCCTTCCATATAATTTGCTCTCAGAGTTGAACAGATCAGTGAGCTTCCTGCAGAGGAAGAGCGTCGCATTCATGCTCTTTTGTCAAAACAAATCGCTATCAAATTGCGCTTACGCCTACTCAAGCACACCAGCAAACATTTTCTTCCTCTCGCCAAGTAGAGGATTTCTAAAATGAATAAATTCGAAATTCTGCTGCTTTTATTTTTTTCAAATGACCCAGGTTTGTCTTTCGACATTCCTGGTTTCTCTCCTGGCATGGCGTACTTGTAACCCACTTCTGAGGTTGGGGCGCCTGGAAGGCGGGTTACGTTGCCCCGATGATATGATGGGTGATGATGATGATGATAATGGTGCGCCAGGAGAGTCCCTAATCCTAACTAAGCTTAACCTAAGATGAATATGAATGATGATGATTGCGATGGCCATATGATTTCGGGGACCGTTTGGGCCTAAAAGTTTCCCTGACATTTGTCTTACAGGTGAAAACTGTCCCGACCCGCTGCGTGACACGGCAGCACGCTACCCCGAGACCACAGCGGTGGACATAAATTCGAAATTCTGCTGCTCTTATTTTCTTAGCTCTCTTTTCCGACCAATCAAGTTCAATAAGTTAAACCCGAATTGTAGAAATATTATAAGTAGAAAAATAATTTTAAAATCAAATTATATCTTTATATATAATAAAAATCGCTTTTGGACTGGACGATTAAATGGCTTACGCTGCCTAAACCATAACAAATACACCAAATTAACGTACACATATTTAAATATCTAAAAAAACTCTACAAAAAGTCTTCGACAGCATGTATCTTTTACGGATAACTCACAATAACCATTTTTGTCTTTCAGCTCATTGATGTCAAGAAGATCGGGATAATAGATTCCCGGGCAACGCCGCGTAATCAGCCGGGGTATCTAAATAATTACGATATAAATTAATGTATGTGATAAAATTTTCAAAACAATAAGATGAAATCAAACAAGTTTTTGAAATTCACCAGTCGGTCCCCTTAATAAAGAGAGTGAAATATTTACATAACAAATCAGTGCACGTAGTTTTATTATATTTCATATCATACTATTAGTTTTATTGAATTTCTATGATTTTTTACTCGTCTGCAGATAACTAATGCTTAGTCTATTGTGGTTTTATCATGATGTTATATAATAATTATATAACACAATTATTGTGTTTCATGCTTCAGTATACATTTTAACTGAATAGCCTTGTGATGTACCATGGCCTTATCCAAGAAAAATATCTGCCGTTTTTAATTGTGTCACTAAAATCCAGCGCCAAATCTCTCATTTAAACTATAAGGAAGCAATACAACTCCCCAATTGGTAGATTGGATAACCCTCACTACCTCCGTCCGCGCAGCATCCTCCCTAACTCCACTCCGCTCTTACTCAAGGAGGAAGTCCATTTGCTCCATATAATGTGTTGCAATTGCTGGATTCTGGCTTCGATTTCTGTGCCTTACAGTAAAATAAGGTAGATAATTTTTTTGTCACGTCTTTAGTACATCTTAACGCTTTTTGGGAGAAATTTCAAGGCAGGTTTTGGTTTACAATTATTGACAGTCCCTTGTTAGTATTTTTTTTCAATGTTATCAGGTTGCTTCTTTATGACATTTCTGGTATCTCTCCTAACATGGCGGAATTACAACCCACTTCTCAAGTTGGGGCATCTGTAAGGCGGAGTTAAGTTACCCCGATGATATCCATCCATAGTAATTCTGCCCGAGGGCAGGTCTTTCACTGCAATCATAGCATTTTCATGCTATGCTTTACAGCTTTACTAGGGAATTACAGGTGTGGTAGCTTCCCGTTGCTTTCCACACCGGTGAATGATGGTGGTGATAAGGATGATGATGATGGTCGGGTGATTTTCGGGGACCGTTGGACCCTAAGCTTCCTGACATTTACCTTACAAGTGAGGAAAAATCCCGAAAAATACTCACCCAGGTAGCTTGTCCCGACCGGGGATCGAAAGTGGGCCCGCTGCGTGACAAGGCAGCACCCGATTATATGATAGTGATGAATGATAATGATGAGCCATTAGAGTCCTTAAACGTAAATCCAGATCATGAGCGAACACAGAAATAGTCCACTTAAAAAATCTGTGGTCTGACCTGGAATCAAACCCAGAACCCCAAGAACTGTATTCAGAAGCTCTGACCACTAGCCTAACATGCTGGTCTTATTTAGGAATGTTATTTTGATAATTATTCAGAAATAATTGATATCTAAAAAGGACATTTTAAACCTAAGTGAGTACTTAATTTAAACAAATGTTTTTGTAACATTAGATAAATGGAAACAGATATATAAATGTTTGATTACGAGTTCTTTCCACCACTCTTCAGACACCCCTTACAATCCCATCTTCTTCCTCAATCCCATCTTCTTCCTCATCATTCACTTTATTTAAAATTTATATAAGATTACTAGAAGTCCCGGCCACGCGTTGCTGTGGCTAAGGTATACGTAAAAAAATTAAATTAATTTGCTGTCTTTCAGCCAGATTATTTAAAACTAATACTTACACACGAAATTAATAATATTGATAATAAAATAAACGCTGAACGCACTTGAATTATGAAATAATCAATATTTGTAATTCAATTGAAATTCGCGGTTGCAACAAAAAGCACAGCCATCTGGATCTCTCTTTGTTAAATAATAAACCAATTACCTTACAAAATTACCTTACACCGCCATCAGTTAGAATCGTATGGAACTCACAGATAATTACACCGTCATCTGTTAGAATCGTATGGAACTCACAGATAATTATAACTCTTTGTTAAATAATAAACAAATAATTTGCAATAAGACATAATGCAACTACAAATTTAGTTATAAACTACCCTAAGTCTCAAGTTGGATCAAACTGTACACAGTGTGCAAAATTTTATTAAAATCGGTTCAGTAGTTTAGGATTCCATCGCGGACAAACAACGTGACACGTAATTTTTATATATTAAGATATTTTCCATCTTCCTATAAGGTTTCCTTCCTCAATAATGTTCACGTCCTCATCTTCATAGAAAATAATCCCAAATTCAAATTCTATTTCATCTCTTATAAATTAAATGAAAATAATGTAATAGTTTTGAATTAATGTATTGTATAGTTTTCCCAAACCTTCCTTTTATTCCTACTGATTAAACTAGCATTTCTCCTCTTCTCTTTATAATTTTCAACAATCGCCCTTTTTTTCTCCGTGACATATTTGTCCATGCATTATTTCTTTCCTTTATCATTTATCGTACCAGTGAGATCTTTCTATTTTGGTTTAAAACTTACTGTTTTCTTCGAATTTACTTTATATAATTGTTTGAACATTTTCTTACCCCTCATTTCATTCCATTGTTGAAAGAAATAATTGTTTTAATTCCTTTACTATGACTTTATGGTAACACTTTCCTTCTTCACTTCTAAATAATACATTATAGGACACAGGAACGTTTACCTCCAGTCATAGCAGCACTGTTGCTACATCGCACGGACATAAATACTAATCATGTATATCAATACTTCTAAAATTCGTTGTAAACACCGTTGAGGTTATGCAATATAATGTTAAAATTAAAATATTAAATCAGGTATCTGATATAGTATCGTCATCAATTATATTAACTTCTGTTTAAAAAAAACTTCAAGTGGTTAAAACAATGAAGACCTTTCAAAATCAAGTTTCATCTTCTGCATTCTATTTGGTGCAGAAGATGAAACTTTATTTTGTAAGGTCTTCATTGTTTTAACCATTTGACGAAGTTTTTTAAACAGAAGTTGATTTAGTTGAGGACGACTGCTATATCAGGTACCTACTTTAACCCTTAAATTAAAAATGTATCCTGCAAGATACATCAATTAGTTTAATTCATTTGACTACTTAACTCATGCCACAAATGCTAGTCAATGACCAATCACGTTTCAATGAATGTTGTTTTACAACCAATGACAGTCGTGTTCCACCTCGCTCTTTATCGATTTCTCTTTATCAGCTCCTGCTTTTGTGATAAAGAAAGCTCCTCCTTTTAATGTTCTGAACAGGCCAAAGCATTATTTTTCTCCAACAGATACATTGAATATAGCAAATAATGAAAATATTCCTAGATTTTACTGAGTTGTTTACTAAAAAAATAAATGAATAACCCGTAATGTTGATTATGATACATAGTTTGATGTGTTTCATTATTTCTCCACTTGGGTGCACTGTTACAATATTGGGATCTTATTTGGCAATAAATAATATGATCAAGCAGCAGTGAATGAACATAACCTCACATTTCTGATTTGTTTTCAAACATCGCCGTTTACATTAAATATATAAATATTTTAAAATAATTGTAGTTAAATAATGATTTGTGAGTAAACAGCTTAATTTTATTCGTTAAATAGTCCTAACAAATGCCACTCTTGATTGAGTCGTGAATTTATCGATAATTTGGAAATCACTCGTGGCATTACTTATGATAATTTTAATAAAAACAGATGAAAACTAACGACAAGAGATTACTTTTTTTTAGAATTTCACAATATACCTAACAATAACAGTTACGCACAATTTCGTTTTCATTGCCGTCCGCCACATTTAAATAACTGACACGATAAATAAGTGTTCAGTCAATTTAAGGGTTAATATTTTAACATTATAATAATGTGTAGTCAGGAACAAATAGCAAATGAAGTACTTACCCTGCTTACTTAGTACAGTGCACTGTACTCCTCGACGTCACAGACTGACGTGAAGCGAGTGTAAGCGGGATGTTCGCAAATCATCCACAAACGTAGCAGGTCAATGTTCCGCTGTTTCGGAGAGTATCACTTTCAGGTTGTATTGTTTTAATACATATATTTATTCGACTCCATCAACAAATTGTCAGTTTTTCAATCAGCCCCCTCTTCTCAAGACCCTTACATCATTTATGTTAGATCATGTCGATCCCCTATGACAATATGATCAGTTTGGTTCTACGTAGCTCTTTTTGGTGACACCAAGTCTCCCTGTATATATCTTTATGTGGAAATAAAGTACTGATAATCTTAATATTTTTATCCAGATGCAGCATCTACTAAACTTGACCCATTCTATCACCCCCTCTTGCTCACTATCCCCTAGAGAAATTACTTTAAAATGCTTTCTCCTTCCAATATCAGTATTAAAATTCCTTGAATAATTTTCACTTCATTTTTGGTATACTATTGAGTTTTCTCATTTTTCATAGAACATATATTTTAATTTGTTATGAGCGACATCAGCACACAAATTATTTATTACGGAATATAATTTTTACTAATACAGTCCACCGCTGTGGGGTCTCTAGGTAGCGTGCTGCCTTGACACGCAGCGCGCTCTAGTTCGATCCCGGCAAGGACAATTTTCTTGTGTAAGGTATTTTTCGGGGTTTTTTCCTCACCTATGAGACAAATATCAAGAAACTCTAAGGACCAAATGGTCATCGACCATCATATGGCAAACATTATCATTATTTATATTCGCCTTAGATTTAAGTTTAGGATTAAGGATTCTCCTGGCGCACCACTATCATCACCCGTCATACCATCGGGCAGTGTAAACCCGCCTTCCAGGCGCCCCAACCTCAGAAGTGGGTAACAATTACGCCAATAATGTTAGAAGATTCCGGGCAATGTGGCCGTGGTCTATAACTGGTATTTCTTCCAGACGTTTCTCCCTCAACTGCGGAGGGCATCTTCAGTGGCGAGTGCTTCTAGGTGATGTTACCTTGTAAACTCGGCTGTAAGTGATCTGCGGAATGTTGGGCGCTCGTATTTATGCTCGTGCTGACCTCTGGATAGCTGGTCGCTAGGAGTAGGATTGGAAGCGCAGAAAGAGAATCTGCCACTTCTATTTTAGGGTCTTATATATGCCCTCTTCAGCCCAAATTTATATAATTATTTCGATGAATTTAAATTAATCTGTTGTTAAATTAAGACACCTAAGCTCCAGATAGAGTATCACAGCCGAATGACAGTTCGCGATCACGACAAAGTCCAGAAGAAGAATGTGCGGTGATGGTGCTACTCTCGTCGTTCTGCGCTGCTGGTGATGATGATGCCATGCCAAGAGGAAAACCGCGGCCCGCCGCGAACGAAGCCCGAGCCCCAAGGGCCCCCCCACACCCCCGGAGTCCCCCCTCCAACCATAACTAGCCTTCTCAGGTTAAGCTGATAGTTAATTTGCGAGAATTTTGAAAAAGTATTAAAATTTTTAATAAATAACAATGGGAATTATAGTTTACTGGTGGGCATTAGGGAGCCACTCCGACATTTGTCTTAGCGCCAAGGGAAACCATCGAAAACCTTAGCAGAGTGGTTTGAATTTAAGAAATGTATAAATTAATACAATAAGTAGCGGCTCCAGGTTGAGGAATCAGCTATAACGGCTGGGGGACTCGACATGCTAACCACATGTCACCCCTACACTGGCTGTTGATCATCTACCTCTGTGATTGACACATGTGGATGTGAAGGGCCAGCAGCCGGCTGGTAAAAGGGCAACCGCTGAAAAAGTGGAAAGACCCTCAATCGGATCGGATAAATTAATTAATATTTTTAATAAATTTTGAAGATATAATTTGGAAAAGTTGTAATTTAGTGAAAATAATATCGAAATTATCAGCTTCTTTCGTGAATAGCCGGCGAAATCACCTTTTGACGTACCTCTGGTTTATCTATCTCTAAGTTGCAGTTTTAATTTCTCCATCACTAGATGAGTAACTATCGGAAGAATTGTAAGCTTCTAATTCATATGGATTGACTGTAGTGACATATTTTTAATAAATTTTGAAGATATAATTTGGAAAAGTTGTAATTTAGTGAAAATAATATCGAAATTATCAGCTTCTTTCGTGAATAGCCGGCGAAATCACCTTTTGACGTACCTCTGGTTTATCTATCTCTAAGTTGCAGTTTTAATTTCTCCATCACTAGATGAGTAACTATCGGAAGAATTGTAAGCTTCTAATTCATATGGATTGACTGTAGTGACATATTTTTAATAAATTTTGAAGATATAATTTGGAAAAGTTGTAATTTAGTGAAAATAATATCGAAATTATCAGCTTCTTTCGTGAATAGCCGGCGAAATCAACTTTTGACGTACCTCTGGTTTATCTATAAGTTGCAGTTTTAATTTCTCCATCACTAGATGAGTAACTATCGGAAGAATTGTAAGCTTCTAATTCATATGGATTGACTGTAGTGACATATTTTTAATAAATTTTGAAGATATAATTTGGAAAAGTTGTAATTTAGTGAAAATAATATCGAAATTATCAGCTTCTTTCGTGAATAGCCGGCGAAATCACCTTTTGACGTACCTCTGGTTTATCTATCTCTAAGTTGCAGTTTTAATTTCTCCATCACTAGATGAGTAACTATCGGAAGAATTGTAAGCTTCTAATTCATATGGATTGACTGTAGTGACATATTTTTAATAAATTTTGAAGATATAATTTGGAAAAGTTGTAATTTAGTGAAAATAATATCGAAATTATCAGCTTCTTTCGTGAATAGCCGGCGAAATCACCTTTTGACGTACCTCTGGTTTATCTATCTCTAAGATCAGAGACACCTATAATGTTTAATGTTCTATGTTATACTACTAGAGTTAAGAATGAACAGTATTCAATACGATGCAGTGTAAATAACTAAACTGTATCTTAGCAAGAACATTGGCTAATTTAAATGTTACACAATATATTTTTATCGTGTAAACATAATAAAAAACTCCATATCACGACAGGCCTATAAGGACATTGGTATACTAGCCGGCTGCTGGCCTCGCATTCACATGTGCTAATCACAGAAGTCAACGATCACCCAGAGTGGCATGTGAATAACTAAAAACATCTTGTTTTACTTTATTCAGACAATATGCCGTTTAGTTCGGTTTATATTAAAATGTAATGGAATTCTGCGTTAATGAAGATATGTAAGGACGGTTTTCCACCAAAACTAACAAAACAGGAACGAAACTTATGTAATCTCTTTTCCGATAAAAATGCATCAAAGAGATTTGGAGGAACTGTTTCCTTTTGCTTTTTTCGTATATCAAGTGAAGGTATAAAGCATAAAATGAATTTTATTTATTTCCAAAGACAAGACAGAAATAAAAATTAAACTTGTGTATTACTCAATGCAACCGATGTTTATATAGAGCAATTCTGATATCAACTTTAGTTGATAGTGTTCTGTTTTCCTAGTCCCATCGAAGATAAACCTAAGCTGGTTGCATATTCGTGTAGAAACTGTAGTGGTAAGGAAATGTGTGAATATAAAATTGGTTACTGAAGTAAAAATTACTGTAGGAAAAAGTTTGATCAGCAGAAGAAATTACGAGCTTAATTCAAGCTTTTCAAAAACATTCTAATTTATGGGATGTGAATAAAATTAACCATCACATTTGAAGATGTTTGAAATTTTGTCTAATTTGGTAAACATCAAGAAAATTGGAAAATGACGTTGAGAAATTTTGGAATAGCGTATAAATCACGTTCTTCGATATAAAAATCCCGGACATACCCAGTAGATTGGGTTTTACACTTTTTGAAATTATCGACTTTTTAATATTTGACCGTAACGCGAAGACGATAGTGGGATAGATGTCGGGATTTTCACTTTAAAACGTCCAGACACATCCAGTAATCTGTGTTTTTACTCTTTTCAATGTTTTCGAAATGTTTGTACTTCTGATTAGGCCTTATGAAAAAATGAGATAGAAAATTTTGAGAAATTGAGTTTTCGCTGTAAAATCTCCTTCAAATTCTCAGTACTGTTTTTTCTAGCTTTACAAGATTTTATAAATGTTACCACGTTCTAAAAAAGTTCATAATTCTGTGTCAACAACTGAAATCTCTCCGTTTATTGGAAATAGAGTTTGTTTTGTCTTGATGTGTTAATGTTTTCCATAATTCGGAGACTAAACAGTAAGTAGATTACTCCGTTTGGTGGAAAACTGACCCAAATTACTTTTTTTTTTAATTTATAAAGATGACGTCAATTTTTTTTGGTATATTATTTTAGTTAAACAATTTAAAGAAAGTTTTGCATGAAACTTGTTTGACAGCTGTCTTGTCTTTACTGCGTTTCAACATGGCAACTATTTGAATTAGCTTGAATTCATAAGATCTTCTGATGCCAGCACCTTTGTTACTCAGGTTAGGTATTTGTTGAGCGCAGTCATTGGCACTGCTATTACCCTGATTGTTTTCTGTTGTCACATGACCAGTATCACTTCTAGCACTTTTCTTTTGTGAAGTACTGAAGGAAATTGTGAAGATGTTGCAGTTGCAGTTTTAATTTCTTCATCACTAGATGAGTAACTATCGGAAGAATTGTAAGCTTCTAATTCATATGGATTGACTGTAGTGTCATCATCGCTCTCATACAACTCACTCAGGTCATCCTCACTTCCAGAAGACAATTGTAAGTAATGCTGCAATTTTTCTGGATCAACATCTCTCTTCAAGAAGCCTTTGCGGTCAAATAACATATTGGTATCCATAATCTAAAATAAAATAATACAAAATGACATAAAAATAATTAACTAACTTATTTCATACCAATAGGAAAAGTTTATGTAATGTTTTTGAATACGAAAAAAGATAAAACATACAAATATTTACTTTAGTAATAACTATCAGAAAACGTAACCTCACTTTCATATAATGAGACATTCGCATGTTGTTGCACTCATGCTATAAGCATAATACATGTCATAACTGCAGAGATGTAAGAAATTATATAAAAGTAAATATATTTGCTTATACATACCTATTTTATTTGTATTAATTTTCTTTCCTTCTTAAACATGTTTTGTGAGTTATATTTTCATTGTTGTAAAAAATATATAGAATGAAATAACACTTCTAAAATAAAATGTCCCATGAAATAAATATATTTATATATTTAGCAGCATTTTCTTGTATTTGTGGACACTGGATTGACAAATAAATAAATTTACTCGCCTCTCGCGCCCTAATCGAGCGGTGTAAGGCATCATCCCATCATCCGCTACAAGATTTGTGCTGGTTGCTACACATGGAAAAAAATATGTTCCCGTGAATTGTTGTTAATATGGGATTGTTGCCTAACCAATCATCATGAGGAATTTTGCTAGACCTCGTGGTCCTAACTTCTCTAAAAAACGAGATAATAGAAAGTATACGCCGGTTATTCCTTTTAGGGTCGGTTTCACCAACAGAGGTAATTGTATTACGCCAGTTTAAACCATGTATTATAATGGGTAAAACTGGCGTAATACAGTTGGTGAAACTGACCCTTATTTACATGGAAGGGAAACATACCGTAAACCGGGGTTACTTTGACATAGTTTTGAAGGTTTTTAATGCATAACTTGCATGATTTATTTATAAATGATGCAATGAGTTGTTTGTAGTAACAAATGGTCTATTGTCTACTAGTATTATGTAATGCTATACACTAGGGATGAATAATTTTCAATTAATAAGCTTGATTTTGAGTAACAGTTTGCTCGTGAATTAGGGCTTCTTTGACATGGCGTTTCTTTTCATTTTAAATTGAAAGTAGCTCCACTACAGAGGCTAGTTTAACACCAATTTTTATTTTTAAAAAAGAAATGTTAAAAAATATAAACTACTACTAATTGAGCAAAGATTCCGATCTGCAACAAATGTCTTCTTTTTAGGAGCCATGTCCTCATTTGGTAGTTTCCTCTGTTTGTAATATTAAATACTAACATAAAATTACACTTAAGAGTGAATAAATATTCTGATGCCTCAAGATCCGTTTTAAAGTCCTCAACTTAGCAATCTCAATTTCTAATACGAGTTTCTTAAGATATTAATTACTATACAAACAGATATGATCTAAGTTTCGAATTGTTTATCTGTTTCAAGTGAAAATAATTCATGCTTTAAATATACTCTCTTAAAATAGTTGTATTGATTTAATATTTTGTACGAAAATACTATATATAATGTACTTATGCTTTTATTATTGCGATCGCCATTCGAACTAGCAGTCTTGCTGTATAAAATACATATTGAAACAAATAAAATAAAACACAATATTAGTAATATATGGAAATGAAATACAATAGTAAACTAAAGCAATATAATATACTTTTTACAGTAGGAATATTTAAATATATTATTTGAATGCAGAGATAATCATTTAACAAAATTATGTTAATATTAAGTATTATTTGATAATTAAGACTTTAACTATAAATTCGTTATAAATTATACACAGACCTTGGGCTAAAATTATTGTTAAAGCTACAACTGTGTCGTATTGATACCAGATATTTAATTATGTACTATGTTGAGTAAAACAAAATTTATAAATGTTTTTGGGTATTTATCTAATTTATCTTAAACTGCTATTCAATTTTTATATTTTTATTGTGTAAATACAATTATTTGTTATCCCTTGAGCAATAGATGTTTTTATTGTATGACCATGTTTTCCCTTTACAGAGATATAGGCGCTCTCCCCCTTCAGGGAAGAATTTGAACCATACTAATTTAGTTACACTTGTTTTCGTATAGATGTAATTTGAGTGGTCCGTAGTCAGCGTTCCGCCTCATACTGACATCCAGGAAATCAAGGTAGTACTAGGACGGGAAAATTCGGTAAATTTTGCTTAGAGACCTTTTCATTCAGGTTTAAGGATTTTTTACGAGCCTGAAAATCTTCAGACTCGGGACCCACGGCTTAAAGTCCCTCCCGGAGGACTTGCTCCTTGGATTTTTCCGTCCTAAAAAATCTATCGACCCCGGCCGGGTTTGAACTCACGACCCTCGGGACCAGAGGCAAGGAGCATAACCACTAGTCAACCGCGACCGATAGATTTTCTTTTTCAGAGGATATATTTATTAGAAGTGTTCTGAATAAAATTTAATGTAATGAATATTAAAAGATGGCCTATGTGTAAATCAAATATGACTCTCGTACTGAGATTTGGTGTTTACCAGAATAATATTTATTTCTATTCTTGCATACAGTCTTATATCATGTGCAGAACATGCGTTCTTTGAGACTATTGTAAGTGCATAGAGTACTAGCAGATGTTGGTATATCTGAGATAGACTTCAACACTGTTTAACCGACCATCCAAAAATTGGCACATATATGTATTCGTCTATTGAGAGAGGTTTTATATTATCTATTGTGTTCTAAATCCATTAAGGGATGGAGTTCATACGAAACGAAAATTTAAAAAACGCTGTAGCGATCGCAATTTTCGATGTTTCACAACGAAACTCAGTACATCGTATTGAAAGGAACCAAGGTAGGTATTATCCGAAATTAAGCAAAGTCCGACGGCTAGAAATGGGGATTTACCCGAAATTCGAAATTAAAAATTTACTCTAGCAACCGCCATAATTGTTCGTCGCAGATTATAACCCTTCATACTTCATTTATTTAGGCGTAGCAGCGCACATCAGGTAGCTAGCGTCTATATAAAATTAGTTTTAGAAATTTCTGAACTGTTTTTGTTATTTATCTCTCCCTAGAGCAGTATCCGGTGTCGTAATTTGCAATATTGGGAGGAAGGTGTGATTAAACCGATTCTCAATCCACCCATAGTAATTCTGCCCGAAGGCAGGTCCTTCACTGCAATCATAGCATTTTCATGCTATGCTTGCAGCTTTACTAGGGAATTGTGTAGGTGTGGTAGCTTCCCGTTGCTTTCCACACCGGTGAAGGATGATGATGATAATGATGATGGCCATATGATTTCGGGGACCGTTTGGGCATTAAAGTTTTCCTGACATTTGTCTTACAGGTGAGGAAAACCCCCGATAAAAACCTCACCCAGAAAAACTGCCCCGACCGGGGATCGAACCCGGGCCCGCTGCGTGACAAGGCAGCACGCTACCTCGGCCCGCTGCCTGACAAGGCAGCACGCTACCTCGAGACCACAGCGGAAACCGATTCTAGAGAGCGAATATTAAGCTGGTTTTGATAAACGTTAAATATGGAGAGAGGACAGAATACATAAGATATGTGTATATCGTTTTGTTATCGTGTTTTTAACATTTTTTATCGTGATGTCTTTCCCGAAATACTTCGGAGGCACTAAAGTTTGAGTTGTGTGTGAATTTTGTGTTCATACTGTTTACGAGTTCGATAATTGGTACCATGTTGATATGTATGTATACTTGCGGGTTTTTGTGATATATCCAGGATTTGTAAATATATTTGAGATTAGATGTTTACTATTCGTCTATTATTTGTATTGATGGGCAATGTACAGTGATTTTAAATTTAATGAATTAAGGTTATTTATTGTAAGTCATTGCGTCTGTCAATGAGATTTTGGCGTTCTCCCCCTACAAGGGAGAAATTCAACCATACTAATTTAGTTACACTTGTTTTCGGGTAGATGTCATTGAGTGTCCCGGGGTAAGCGTTCCGCCTCATAGTGACATCTAGAAACCAAGGTAGTACTAAGGATAGGAATATTCGGCAAATTTTACTTACAGGCCTTTTTATTCAGGCTTCAAGATCATTTACGAGCCTGAAAACATATTTAGACATGGGTTTCACGGAGGACTTGTCTCTTGCATTTTTCCATTCTAAAAACCCATCGACCACGGCCGGGTTTGATCCCGCGTTCGTATGAATTAGAGGCAATAAACAACCACTAGCCCACTGTGGCCAATAAATTAAGATTATGGTGAAATGTATTCTTGTAATAAAATTTGAACCCCTGCATTTGTCCAGAAAATTGCATGGTGATTATTCGGCATTGAGATTTGTACCCAAGTTCTGAAATACGAATCTCCATCGTTTGAACCAATTCGCTTCGGTGCACGAGAACGTGTTCCATAATTAATGAACACAACTCTGATTGCGCTAATAATATAACAAACCTGTTTACAACCGATTGTTCTGTAATTTAATTAAATGTAAAGTAATATAATTAACAGTAAATCAGCATGCTTGTACGTTAAGTACTAAATTTGAATTCCGGTTATTTCAGTGATAGCTAATTCCTTCTACTACCAAAATCTCAAAAAAAAAACTTTAGAAGAGTTCCATATATTTGAAATGAGTTTAAATAAATACTTCTTAGACATTTCCTCCCAATGTTCTCATATTTTTACTAACAGAAGCAAACACTTCAAATAGAATATATTTTTTGCGCGATAGTGCGTTCCGTCGTACTTACAGCAGTGGCAACCATGATTGAAAGTTCAGCTTCCTACCTTTCGGAGTTGCCAAACTAAATAACTATACTGTAATAAAATAAATTATACTGCAATACAACATATTACAAACCACGTGTGGGAAGTAAAACAACTGCCCTCTATGTGTACTACGTACAGTGTATATATAAAAATATCCAAAAGGTAATGTTAATATACATTATACGAAACAAGTCACTGCATTTTAAATGAACTGAAATTTATTTGAAACAATATAAAAATGTCATCGTTGAATTTGACTGAAGATGGAAGTAATACTATACTTTTGAAACTGGTATCGTGAAGACAAGCAACTTTGTGAGGTGAGATGTTAAAACGTTTTCTCCAACTTATTTATTAATTTAAATACCTCATAGTGTTTCCTCCCACTGTAATTTTAATTAAATACCTTAGTAGTCTACTACATGTCTGACCACGGTGTGCTGACCACGTGTCATTCATGACAATTGTAGGGAAATAAGTGTAATTAAATTAGTTTGGTCTAGAAACGCCTAACAAATGAAAGGCTATGGCTAGACTTCAAGACCTGTAAGACTAACAGTAAAATAATAGGGAACCAGACGTCCACAATTGATCTTCAGAGAATCCGGATCATCAGTGATTTTGACACTTTATTATTTATTTCGTAGTCATTTTTAAATTATAAAACATTCGAATAACCTTTGTATTTGGATATTTGATAATAGGCTATACAAATATAGTTTCTTTTGATTATTGATACAGTTGTTACCTTCAGTTTTATATCTTTCACCTTTTAAAGTTTCCTGATTTTTTGTAATGTGGGATTGTCATAAAATGCCATTTAATTTGAAAATACTGTAATTAAAATTATGTAACTTACAATTAAACGAATAAAAACCTCGTGTTGCATAAACAAAAATAAACAAATATGAGTAGTATATTAATATATGATAAATTTTAAAAATTCAAAGACAATTTTACAAAACTTATGTCGAACATACATTAATAATCATGTTGAAGAATTCTTAATTTTCCAATAACGATAGTCAAGAGAAAGAATGATAATATATAATATTAAGACAACCCAATATTGATAGAACAACTATTTCAATTAAACTGTTTTTATTAAATGCTCTCTGTAGAGGATATAAACAATGAAGAAAACAATTAAAAGAAAACACAAGAATATTAATACATTCATATTATTTTGTATCCTAGAAACGAAATATAAAAATAATTCGCTTTGGAGTTTGTTGTAGATACAATTTGCTTTTGAAGTACTACTATATTAAAAGACAGCTTTTTGGTAAGGATGTTTTGTTTAACGTCTCGAAGACGACGATTTATAGAGTGTATTGCGTTCTTCCAGCGCTGTTACACGATTCCCCATGTGAACTTAGGTGAGTTCCACAAAAACTACATATTTGTATCCTAATGTACAGTTTGAAAATTTTGTATTAATCTCATAAAAAATTTTAAAAATTCATGCATCTTCATAAATTCAACACACTAAACATGACAATAATTATATATATATATATATATATATATATTCCACCGCTGTGGTCTCGAGATAGCGTGCTACCTTTGTCACGCAGCGGTCCCGGGTTCGATCCCCGGTCGGGACAGTTTTTCTGGGTGAGGTTTTTATCGGGGTTTCTCCTCACCTGTAAGACAAATGTCAGGAAAACTTTAAGGCCCAAACGGTCCCCGAAATCATATGGTCATCGCAATCATCATCATTCATATTCATCTTAGATCAATCTTAGGATTAAGGACTCTCCTGGCGCACCACTATCATCACCATCACTCATCATATCATCGGGGCAACGTGACCCCGCCTTCCAGGCACCCCAACCTCAGAAGTGGGTTACAAGTACGCCAAGCCAGGAGAGAACATCAGGAATGTCGAAAGACAACCTGGGGCATTTGCAAAAAAAAATATATATATATATATCGATGGCCCAGAACCATACTGTTCTAAGTCCATTTTGTAGTATTCTTGTTACATTTCTTACCTTTCAGGTCCCGTGTCCATGTGCATTGTGAAAATGAACACGAATTCAAAATTTCGGTTAAAAATGCTATGCAAAGTATCGTATTACTGTTTCATTCTCACAATGTATATGGACATGGGACACAAAATATTCATTTCATAACAATAATAATTATTCTACGAGATGGACTTAGAACAATATGGTTCTAGGCCATCGATATAAATATATATATCGTATATTATATATATATATAATATATGTGTGTGTGTGTTTTCTTTCGTACAAAGTACTAAGTCCAATATTGTATTTTTATGAAAAATGAAATTGTATTTATCAAACATGCTCGTCATGACAGCTCATTTTAGCATGAGATAACACACTTAACTAACTCACTGGCTCTATCGAACCCGTAGGTCCATGGCCGATGGGCATAAGCTATCCTTAGATCCATATCCCGAACTAATGTTTTCCAATCACCCCCTGTTTAATCCACCTCCTCCAAATTACGGTTAATACTATTTTCACCTTATTTTTGATCTGCCTATTGGGGATTGTCCCTCTGGATTTCCTACAGAAGTTCCCATGCCCCTCTTTCATTCCCCTATCGTCTTATTCTGCTATTCTCCATATCACCTTGTATATTTTTCAGAACTTTTCTTACTTCCATGTATCCTATTTTTCTGGGTTTTGCAAGATTTTTTTTTTATTTCATCTCTGGTCGTTGAATTCTTAGATTCAAATCCAGCTTGAGTCAATGCGTTATTAAAAATGGAATAATCCTGGTACTTCTGTAGGGACTCTAAATCCGTGGGTCCCGAGTTTGAAGACCGTGTTACTCTTAAAATAACATCGGCTTCTGAACAAAATTTAAAATGAATTTTCCCATCCACTTAAAACTTAGTTGTCTATTAGGTATTTCTTTGAGGTCATGAGCCAACTACTTATCAATTGCTAACATCTGTTGGGAAGTAAGAGTAATTAAATTAGCCTTGGTTACATAACTCCCGCAAGGGAGCACTCTAATCACATGTTTTAATCATCTCCTCTATAATATGCAGTCCTTTAACTATGGCTAATGTTATTTTCTCATCTCATTCATTTCCTACTGGTTGCTTTCTTTCTGGTTTTCCTACGAATAGTTTCCATGCCACTCTTTAATTTCCCATTCATGTCATATGACCTGCACATTGCTGTCCACCATAGGCCTACTCATTATTACGTCTGTTTCTCCTCCCCATAAATATCATGTAAAAGTAAAATAAAGTGATCCCACTACAGGCCGTACAGGCACTTGATGTTAGGCGAGTTGTCAGCTCTGCGTGACGGCCGCCTTTATCCCCAGAAAAGATTCTAGTATTAATTTCCGTTAGAGGCTGAGTCGAATCGAGGGCCATTGTGTCACCAGAAGGTTCGGGTCAGTTTAAAAATCCTGACTCCACCGGGACTCAAACTCTCGACCTCCCGGTTTGTAGCGTATTGCCTTAAGCAACTACGCCACGACGTCACTATTAAATAGTTTCTTCATTCACCTGTCTATTTGTCTCTATTTGGTTCAGAAACTTTATTTTAGAACTTATTCTCAAGTACTCGTATTGTTTTTCTTTTGTTAGAAAACATTATTATTAAATGCGTAATGAACTATCTCCTCTGCTATTCACTTTTGTACTAGAACAAGAAATCAAATCCAAAGAAAATAAAGAATGCCTAAAACTCACTGTTTTAGTAAGCAGTTCGTGTTTGCTATTGATTTAATATCATTACGCGATAGCGAGGAAATACTAAAAGGCGACAAACACGTTATATTAAAAAGCACTAAAAACTGGTAAATATATGTTCACACACAGAATTACGTTATACTGTATAATGGAAATAGGCAGTGAATGACACATTAGGGATATTTTGAAATTACTCAAATCAAATGCCTATGAAAAATTAATACAAACAGGAATGTGGTGTATAAGGAAATTAAACAATAGGTTCAACTATAGGAAACGCTTTCTATTATTCATTATAGGTACCCACATCATCGCAATCTCTCTCAAAATGCATTATTATATAAAAATATATAAAATAATTATTCTTCCAGTTTTATGGAAGCAAAACGTAATTTCTTACTTTAAGTGGGAGCAAAAATTACGAATATTTGATAATAATAAAGTCCTGTGGAAAATGTTTGGACTAAAGAGAGAGAGAGACGAACAGACAGGTGAATGAAGAAGACTGCAGAACAGCAAGCCACATATTCTTTTAGGGAAACCAAATATAATGTAAACTATTAAGTCTCGTAGACAGAGATGGGAATGGCATATAGCACGGATGGATAACAAAAGTGGGAGATAGCAAATTGCTGTAGGAAGGCGCCCGGAAGGTAAGTCATCAATGTGATTGGAGAATAACATAGCTCAGGACAGGGAAGTATGGAACCACGAACATTCATGTTCGATAGCGCAATGAGTGAGTTGGTTTATAATAATAACAGTAATAATTATAATATATGTATATTTAGAAAATTGATTGAAGAGAATGACAAATGGGGTTTAAAAGTTATTTTTTGCGCGATAGTGGATTTTGTCGTACTCGCAGCAATGACGACCATGATTGAAAGATCAACTTCCTACATTTCGGCATTGCCAACCTAAATAACTATACTGTAATATTACATTTACACCCACGTGCGGGAAGTAAAACCACTGCCCTCTTACCACGTACAATGTAGGCCTATATACAAAAAATATCCAAAAGGTAGTGTTCATATACATTATACGAAACAAATCACTGCATTTGAAATGAACTGAATTTTATTTGAAACAATATAAAACATTTTATCAATAATTGGTCTCATGGCCTCCTGTACTTTCAACTAATAAACATTGCACACACTGTTAGCTAATGTCTAGAATGAATGTCAATGTTTCCAACAAAGATGTTATTATTTTACCATTATTTATTATTTTGAAAACACCATCGCGCAAAAAAAATGTACAACGCACGTTTTTGAAGTGTTCTGCAGAATCTGGGAAACTAAAAACCTCGCTATCGCTCGTTTTTAAACATTTTCCTCACTTCTGTAAAAACCACTTCCCAACCTCGCATCGTAATATACTGTTAGAAAAGACATTCTTTATGGGATGCGGTAAAAACACGAATTATTTAATTTTGCAAGATGGAAAAGGAACTATTAAGGATGCAATGAATATGCATATTTATGCGTGAACATAAATAAAAATTGTACCCAAGATAATATTCTTAAACTGAACTAAACTCCATAGCGCGACGGGCCTAGAAAGCTCTTAGTCTACCTTCCGACTGCTGGTATCAGATTCATATGTGTTAATCACAGATAGACGATCATCTAGCCAGTATAGGAGTGATATGTGGTCGGTACGTAGGGTATCCTAGCCGTTATAGATGGTTTTCTCAACCTGGAGCCGCTACTTATTGCAGCTCCATAAATGCCTCACGATGCTGGTTGACACCGGTCCCATACTGGCCGAAATTACATAAGAAAATGTCTTTCCCCACAGACCCGAACCAGTGCAATTCCCAAAGCATCCTGTCTTAACCACTCGGCTTCTACATAGATTAAATAAACGACGATTACCAACAGCGATGCTAAATTATTAGGGAGTCAGTCTATTTTAAAGAAACTAAATAAATATAAATCAGTCTGTAGTCCAAAGTCTGGAAGTTGAGTCGGAATTTTCTCTCAAAATTATTAGCACTGGAAATGAAATTCTTATGACGTTTAGCCACACATTTTAAAATGGACAGAAAAAGAAAATAAAGTCATTAGGCAATATACGAATAAAGCAAATTGAATTACAGATTTTGTAAAATGCAGACCATTCCAATGGTACGGACATGTAAAACGAATTGATGACGAAAGGTTACAAAGAAGAGTTTTGGAGTGATTTCCAGTGGGAAAGAAGAGGTAAAAGTAGGAACAAGAAACACTTGACTGTAGGATATTATTAAAACGATGAATGAAAACGTATTACAAGACCATTACTGGGAAGATAGAGAGATTTGGGGTAAAAGAAAAATAGTCACGCGAATATATGATAGTGCATTGTGAACCAGTTCATGAAGGAATGAATTAATTATTTTTATTACTGATATTATTTTCGTTCAGGTATTTTATAGTTGAAGCCGTGTTCTGTACCCAATCTCCATCTTTACGATCAAGAATATCTTCTTATTGAAGTCACGTTGGGGAAATACACCGTAAAACTGGGTGAATAGCAGCAGAACATCACAAAACGTTCAACACATTTTGTAAAATAGGACAAATTAAAATATTTTGCATGGGACATTTTTTCTAGGTTTTTCAGAAATGTCGCATGGAGAGTATTTATATTTTTTCTTGATCTACAAATATGTTAAACTTTTTGTGAAGTTTTATTGCTATTCACTCCGTTTTACGGTACTTTCACTTTTTGCTACTATGATAGTTTTGGTCCTTCCTCAATACCCCTTCAGGTAAGCGTTCATTTAAAGATTTGTAGGCCATTGTTGTCGTTGCACCCGCTGTATGTGTACTAGTCTTTATCATTTATTTTAGAGAATTCCGATGAATGAAGCTATTAAGGTAGTTATTACGAAAAAAATACAGATCTTCACCGAACCTGCCTAGTCTTCACCGAAAATTATCATGAGCAAAATTTATATACATATGAGATGGCACTGCGTTACATGGATCGCTGCATTGTATGGGAAGAGGATTATGTATAAGGAAGGAAAATTAATGTTAGCACTTGGATACCTGAATAGCGACGACGGTAGTTGCACTAATCTGTACAAGTTAGAGGGTTTAATCCTTGTTCAGGCATTAATTTTTCTTCTCATGTCATATATATATATATATATATATATATATATATATACATATATATATGCGTGCTCGCGTGTGCGTGTGCGCGTGCAATTTACCAGATCATTTAATATGTAATGCACGTAATTTTAATCCTCGATTGCCTTTCATAGGAAATGAACGAAATTTTACAGAGCGTATCTTCGGTCGTTCCTTTATAACGTCACGAGATTTCATTGTTTTCCGACAGATACTGTAATGTACTTTTAGTTTTAAATTGACGACTGCTCATGAATATTACAAAGCAGAGAGCTGTGATTGAATCCCTTTCTGCGGAGCAGGTGACTGTTTCATATATTCACAGACGCTTACAAAATGTCTATGGGGATCAATCAGTGGGCAGGAGTACTGTTAATCGTTGGGTTAGCAGAATAACAAGGAAACAAGACCATCAGATTCCCTTGATCTTCAATAACAGTTCTTTATAGTGCGTCGCAAGTTGCACAGTCACTCGTTAGAAGGTTGCTTTTTATTACTTTTTTTTAAAATAAATTTAAAAACTGGATTGTCATAACCCCCACCTTCACTCCAGGGTGAAAGGTTGCAAAATGTATACGAATGAACAATTAGTTTGGTAAATTTGATGGGTTTATTAAATTTTAACTTCAAATTTATTTGCCATTATATTAAAAACTTTTAAAGTCATAAATGCATTCGTATTTTCTTATTTTTTTAGGTAATAGAAATCTGCTTGTAGTTATTGTTGACATTGCTACTTGCTCTATAATAATTATTTGCTAAATTTTATTTTCTTATATTGTTTTAATTTACAGGGGAACACCTCATTCCGGATGTAGGCGGAGAGGAACCAGGTAATTTCAAAGTGTGCTCTGACCAAAATCAAAATTGAGTGCCATGGACGAAAAAAATTAACTCCACCTATCTAAACAAAATATTTGTCATAAGTAACGGGATGAGTGATTTTCAAATAATCAATAAATTACGAAATAACGAGTGAATTTGCCTAGATGGTTTGGAAATTAAGAGTGGCATTTGTTAGGACTATTTAACGACAACAATTAAGCTGTTTACTAAAAATCACTATTAAATATAGTTAATTTAAGGGCACACTGTACTTCTTTGGATTGAAAAAATCGATTTTTTCCCTTCAAAAAATCCAAGAAGGTCTATTTTATCGATGTGTAATATTATTTTGTTGATTTTGGACATTTAACCCCATAATAAGTTATTTTTGAAAATGGTGTCTCTGGTGTTCTGCTAATGTGCACATTTCTTGTTTGTTTTTTTGCATTTTCCCTTAAGTTGTATTTTTCATCTTTTGAAAAACTTTCTCTGAAACTATGAAAGATAGGAAAATAATTTTTGGCGTGGATATTGCAGTTTAACGAGCTCTATAATAATAATAATAATAATAATAATAATAATAAGGTAAATTTATCTTTATACTATTCATAGTGTTTAAATTTAAAAAAGTAATTATATAAAATTGTTAACAAAAAAAAATCTGCTTTGAATTTTTTAAAATTAAATCACAATCCATATATGAAACCAAGCAAACCTTATTATTGTCAAATGAACTATGGACAATAACATACTAAATTTTGGAAACAATTGGATAAGTTGTTTTTGAGAAATGTGTACCAAGAGAAGTTGGATTTTTTATTTTTTTAATATTTTTAATTAGGGTCCTACTCATGACGAAATATGTCTAAAAAGTTAATCAGTGAGCCATAATGTTCAGAAAGACTTGTTTGATTAGTGACATAATTTTCATGCACATAAAAATGAGCTGAAAAAATTATTTTTGAATTTGCATATTTTTAAACCAAAATTACATGGAAATTAGTACCGGGCGCCCTTAAAATATTTATATATTTAATGTAAACGGCGAGATTTGAAAACAAATCAGAATTGTATAGTTATGTTTCATTTGTTTATCCAGTACAATTTGATCATATAATATTATTTAATGCCATCTAGCGTGGGAAACTTCAAGTAAGATCGCAACATTGTAAAATGCACCTTTGAGGAGAAAAAAATGAAACACATCAAACTGTATATTATAACTAATATTGTAGGTTTCATATACAAAATCATTGTGGAATGCAGGCTTTCACGGCCGGTAATTATTGTTTCGTTTTCATCAGACTTCAAAGCCACTGCACTCACCTTCCTCTTCTCTGATATGTTTTGAAATATTTTTCTTTTTGCATTTTTTGCTTGTCTGGCGACATTAAATTATTGATGGACGAACTGATTAAAATCTCGTTGATGTTTGTTAAAATACTTCCCTTGTATCATTTTAGCAGCAACATTCCACGTGGTTTTCAGATTTATTCTTTGTAGTTTTCTCCATTTCTTTTCCTCATATTAACTCTCCAATCTTTCAGTATGTTGGAAATGTCTTTTTGTTGGAGTTTCTGATGTTTATACATTATTTCGTTGTTGACAAAATCTTTCGAACTCGCTCCAAATATATGTCCTATTACTTTGAGTAGGCCTATTTTGAGGCTTAGATTGCTGGATTATTTCGTCTATGTCTTCATTTGAAGTGCAGCCAAATCTTGTTTCTGCCATGTTGTATATTCAAACCTGGCGCTTTGTTGAAGAGTCAGTCACTGCAAAATAATATTAAAAAAGAGGACCTTTCTTATTACAAAATCAGGAGGTGGTTAAGAGGATTTGGTAGAGAGTCAGGTGAAACACGACAGTTATTGGTTGTAAAACGAAATTCATTGAAACGTGATTGGCAATTAATTCCCATTCGGGGCATGAGTTAAATAGTCTGTAATATCGACCTCTTCATTAAGTTTTGAAACAAGTTATAACTAGCTAACTCACTGGCACAACCGGATCAGAAGGTTACTCGTCACGCGGAAATAAGCTCTCTTTTTATCCTTATCCTGAGCTAATATTTTTCAATCATTCCCAGTATAATTCACCTCCTCAAACCATGGTTAATAGTATTCTCACGCCTCATTCTTTTACTCCTCTTCTATTCCCCATTAATGCCACGTGACCTCCCTACCGAAGTCTACTAGACTTATCCGCCTCTTCACGTCTCATTGGACCAACATTTTTCCTAAGAACATTATTCTCAAATAAGCCTAATAGTAATAAAATCTCATCCCCTAAAGCAAGAGCTCATGTTGCACATCCATATGATGTAACTGGGAGAAAAACAGTTTTATATAAGCTTATTTTTCAGTTTAATGTTTTTTTAAGAAGTTGAGACAACAAGAGTCTCTGTAATGCATAATAATACAATTGCATCTATCTATCTATATGACGTAGCCCAATGTTGAGTCAGCCTCTTCTTTGTAAGGAGTTACTGTACCAAGTTAATTTAGTTACCTCGTTTACTTATAGATGTCATGAATGGTATGCGGTCAACATACCGACCCAGTGAGACATCTAGCTGGCAACTAAGGTATTACTAAGATGTTGAGGTAGTGAAATATTGCTTAGAGGCCTTATTATCCAGGCTTAAGGATATTTTACGAGCCAGAAAATCTTTAGACTTGGGACCACGGCTTAACGTCTCTCCCGAAGGACTTGCTCCTTGGATTTTTCCATCCTGAAAATCCATCGGCCCCGGCCTGGTTTTAAACCGCGACCCTCCGGTCCAGAGGAAATGAATTTCCAGAATTGAGTCTATGTTTAATTTGTCAATATTGTTTTATTGTGGTATCTTCATCCCATGACATACCGTTTAATCGTGATATTGTTGTCATATCTTTATCAATTTTTGTCGTCTTCAAAATTCCCATTTTTAAGGTTTTAAACTATAATTTACTTATACGTTATTAATTTACATTGATGTATACACTAATATAATGATTTAACTATTGTTATAAGATGTAACTATTATGATAAAAACGTAATTTGGTAGATTTAAATAATGGAAATACTTTCCTACATGTGATATGACAAGTCCCAACCATACACCATGCTCATGCGCCAGCAGACGCTAAGCGTAAGGAATCACCGGATGTAGCCAACAACCAGTCTAAAGCTAAAGTAACGCAAGTTAAGTACTCTAAACCTGTGAAAGAATGCAATGCCCGAAAACAGTTATTGTACATAGTAAGTTCTGAAATTCTGAAGTATGTGTGTAAAGTTAATTAGTACATACTCTACGTTGGCTGCACTGGAACACACCGTATATGGGATTTTTTGGAACACGAAAATATTAATTAAAATCAATATACCTGCCACGTCTTCACGGTATTTACATAGTTCAATATTGTAGATAAATATATATTCAAATAATCGTTAGAAAACATAAAAATCATTGTAAACGATAGTAATAATTTGGAAAATACAAATCCTAAAAATAAAATTTGACAGGAATTTATTATCATACTTAAAAAGTCTTGTCACATGTTGGAAAGTTCAGCCCAAATAATATTGGTGTAAGAATCTTTTTTTTTTTCTACGTACCAATCATGTTACAATGTCAGCCAATAGTCCTTATTTATACAACAAACAATAGAAGGTACATAGCAACGAATTAAATTTGAAGTCGTCCTGCCTTACAGAAAACGAATTTCAATTGTCTTCTCTCATAGTAATTATGTACCGATGCATTATAGTTACTTAGACAACTAGCTGTTACTAAACCTAATTTTGTAACGTGTTATCTACAATATTTTAACTATGTGTTTCAGTATAGGCTATGTTGTATATTTAGTATATTTAATTAAATGTATTTATTGCGGAAACAATATGTTTAGAGAAGAATAATGTGGGCTTTGGAGAGAAAAAAAACACGATAAATCAACAAACATTGTTGATATATAAATATGCAGTAATAGCGTACTAATGTGCATATAATATCATAATAAAGAGCAGAACTGTGTAAGCGATTAGCCTCTGTGCGAACAGTTCATAGCGCGGTAGATGTCACATCACATCTATCGCATACACAATCAGGTCCAGGTTGATAGTATTCCTTTGTTTTATATATTCCGTGATGGAGCCCATATCTCGTTATAACGTGTCTCAGGTCTTAGCCGGCACGTTACCACTGCATTCCTGGTATAGAACTAAGTCGGGATTTGTTCTCTCTTCTCCTCTTAGAATCGCTTGAACGCATTCCATGGACCAATAGCGACGCCATGTACTTGGTCTCAACGCTCATTTAACAAATCTCGATTCTCTAACTCAGTGAACTGTTTAGTTACTGGTGTGCTGTCTTTGTCCTCTGCGCGTGATGTAGTCATTTCCTGTTGGTTTTTCACTTTTCCTAAATATAACTAATTCTCTATTATTTTCATTCGCATACATTTCATTTTCTTCTGCCCAGTCCGACAGTAGGTTAGTAATTATTGCTTGTTGCCTTGGCTAGTGTCATATCATGCGGACTTCAGATGTCTCTCTCGTAATGTTGTCGGTCACATCGTGCGCGAGTACAGTATCGGGCCAAGTGGATCCCCTTGAAACACGCCGTTCGTCTGACTGATCCAATTTGATGTGCATAGGTTATCACTTATTTGCACATAGTTTCCTTCTAGTATATTCCCTACTAACCGTGTCATTCAGTTATATCATATCATAGCTTCAAGTTTCTGCATTAATTTATTTTTGTTGACGGTGTCAAAAGCCTTGCGTAATAATCCATGAATACAACATACATATTGTCCTTCCCTTCATCGATTTCTGTATGTATGTCTTCTAGTAGGTTATCGGAATTTGGCCGGAATCCAAATTGTACCTCATGTAGAAGCGGAGCGGGTCTATCAACATTCCCTCTCTCCCAGTTATAAGTCTTGTGAGTAGTTTGAAAGCCACAGATTTTAGAGCAACACCTCTGTATGAGTCAGACAGGCTCACACCACCTTTTTCCTTTATAAATGAGCTTAATCTATGATCTCCATCTATCTGGCATGATGCTCACTTCCAGACATTTATATATATATATATATCTCACCAATTAATGTTTATTTTACGTTTTCATGGCGTGTTTTGTGTTTGTTAGAATGTAATGTATAGGTGTCGTTGCTAGTAACTACGAACTAAAACGTCACTGATTTTTTTTATTCGTTTCACCTTCTTTGGGGTACGTTGGATCAATCAATTTCTCTGTGTTTGTTCATTTCTTAATACCCAGTATTTCTTCATTCTTTCTGATCTTCTTTTCCTCTCTTCTTCCGAGATAATAGGTTTGGATTAATGTGAAGATTTATCTTGCAACCTTATGTTTTCATCTTGATTAATTAATTTAGCTGTTGGATCGATTAGTGAATTGTCTATAATCTTTAATTCTATTAGGTCTTTTTCAGTTCATTTAAACCATTTTACTTTTGTTTTGCGATTCTGGAAAAAATCGAAGATTTGTTTGATTAATATGTTAGAGTTCATTCTGAGAAGATGACCGTAAACATTAATTCCACTTTTTGCATAGTATCTCTAAGTTTTCATTTTTTTTTAGAGTATTTCATTCTTGATGTATATTACTTTATCTTGAAATTTTGGTTCTATGATTTTCCTTAAAGTGTTTCAATCCTTTGGCTCAAGTTTCTCCATTTGGCCTTTGAAATTCATGTTTCTGCTGCATACAGTGCTTCTGGCTCCATCACTTTCTTGTAATGTGTAATTTTAAGTCCCAATGAAAGGGACTTTTTGTTGAATATATGTTTTGTTAGTTGGAAAGCCAATTATTTTTTTCTGGATTCCATTGATTTGCATTCCACAGCATTCCAACTAATCCATTCTCCGAGATATTTGAATTCTTTGACTATTTCAGTCTTATGTTCTTGAACTTTGAGGAATTTATGTGGTTGTTTGGTATTTTTCATACTCTTGGTGTTATCAAAGGAAATGTGAAGACCTATTTTAGCTGCTTGTTTCTTTAGTTCAAAGATTTACTGATTTGTATAATAGTAGATCTAATATTTTAATGTATTAATATTTATTAATTAGTATTAAACAGATTGTCAAAAATAGGTGCAATACATGTGTTTTAAGTTTCTTTAAGGGAAACTCGAAAATATAAAATACTCCATCTAATCTTATTTTTTTATAACATCTCCTCGATTAAATTGAAGGGTTACGTGGATTAACAATCTAAGTGGCTTTAAGTAATTATTTCACATATAACATTTGCCTATCCAACACTTAGCAAAAGGTGAATGTGGCCTTCAGTTGGGCGGCCGTTGTAGCAATCCACCTGAGGGCATCCTTCGCTGTTCTCGAGTGTTAGATAGATTGGAAAATGTGATCTGTGAAATACGATTTGAGGTCAAAGTACAATATATATATATATAATTTGGCAATATATAGCAATGAAAGAGGAAATTTAATGTTGGAAGAAGTAATTCAAATTAAGCAAGTGAACAAATTAAATATTTGGAAATAATTATAGATAATATTGATGATATAGGCAAAGAGAACATAAAGCATTGAATTGAATTGAGTAGCAAAATAAAATAATCGTTAAATTAGCATATTCGGAAAGACAGCAAAAATATATTGGTAAAACATTGGTGAGATCTGTTGCAATATATGGAAGTGAGGTATTGACAGTCAATAAGTAGGCTACAAGAATAGACTAATAGCTCTAGAAAGGATTATTTACGCAGAAGTGTCAGAAAGTCAAAATTAGAACATGTTACAAATAAGGAAATTAGAAACATAATGGAAGCAGAAGAAAGCATAATTGAAAGAATTGAGGAGAAGGAATTAGAATGGTTAGAAAATATTTAAAAAATGGACGATGGGCGTAACAATTATACCGATCAGAAAGAAGAACAAAGGGAGACGAAAGTTAACATGGAAGAAAAGCATGAGGATGGCATTGCAAGCAAGAGGGTTAAGTATTGAAGATGCCCAAGTTCGTAGGCTTTGGAAGTTTGCATGGGTAGATGGCAGCAGCTGTAAAAAGAACCCGAAGGTATATGATAGGTTGTTAGTCCACGCAACCCCTCAATTATATCACAATATCATAATTTGTTGTCTATCATCAGTTTTACATTTTAAATAACTGAACTTCATTGCTATAATATTGTTGTGTTTCAGCACCAATAGCCCTAGCTCTTCATGCTGTAGAAGGCAACTTAAATTTAGCTGTGGGAATGCAGCAACATGTAGCTGTTGGAGTGCAGCCTGGTGAGTTCAAGGCGCAAGGCGCTACAAGCTCAAAATCTGGGGGTTTAAATACCGGTGGAGTCAGAATTTTAAAACTCACTTAAAGCTTCAGGTGGCGCCATGGTCCTGGGTTTACTCATACTCTAACGGATATAAGTAACAGAAGTTCGTTTTGAGGTAAAGGCTGCCGGACTAACAACCCGGCTAATTGTACAAATAGGTAGGAGACTTAACCTCCTACTACTGCAGGAGCGTAAGGTGTCTAGTGAGAACTCTTAAAAATAATTACAACATTAAATACTTGTTTACTTTTTAGTAATATTATTTGACATCAACCAACGATATCGTTCAAATGAATAATAAAAGGTGTATCATTAGTTAATTAAAATCTAACCATAGCATAACTAGATTGAATATCAATTTAAATAATCTGTTAGAGTTCATTCTGAGAAGATGACCATAAACAATTATTCTCCTTTTGGCATAATATATCTAAGTATTCCAACTACTTGTAATGCATTTCATTCTTGGTGTATATTATTTTATAGTTTTGACATTTGTTTCTATGATTTTCTTAAAATATCCATTCCTTTAGCTCAAGTTTGACTTTGGAAATTAATGGTTAGTATAAAGCTTGTGGCTAGATCACTGTCTTCTAATGTGTATTACTGGATTCCACAAAAGGGATTTTTTGCTGTATATTATATATGTTTTCTTAGTTGGAAAGCCAGTTAAATTTTATTTATTTATGTATTCTATTGGTTTGCATTCCACAGCATTCGAACTAATCCATTCTCGAGATATTTGAATTCTTTAACTATTTCAAATTTTGTTCTTGAATTTTGAAGTATTTATGTGGTTTTTATTTGTCATAATCTTAGTTTTTTAGCTGCTTGTTTTAGTTCAAGGATTTACTGATTGTTATAATATGACAAGGATGTGTCCCTGAAAGGATTACTGGTTTAGGTTGGGTTTAATTTTTGGTAGAGCCGGATTCTATTCTCGGGGTCGGAAGTTGGTACACTGGAGGTTAGGAAAACGCTTCAAATTCACAAAATTGTTTCTTCTAGAAATAATTGTAAATTTATTCAATTCCCAAGTTCCCAGCAGATCGAGTAGATGCAGGTAGTATTTTTCTTAAAATTAATTATTCTTCTTTTATAATTTTAAATTTTAGTTTAATCAATCCTTTTCATGTACTAAATATTACATTTTGTCAGGAGAGCTCTTGCTGCTTTTATCCTGGACGAAAGCTTTATATAGAACGAATAATTTTATTATAGGATAAATTTAAGAACATTATTACATCACATGATGTTATTTTTAATTTCTATTGGTTAATAGTTATTTAAATATAAGGTTAAATTGATTTATTAAATAAGAAAGATATTATTTGTAATATCCAATCAAAGTTTATTTTACTTCACTTCCATTTAAGAATATGAAGTTATTCAGATGTTTTATTAAAGTTTAATAGAATGATTTATAATTTTGACAAAAATGAATTAAAACAAATTTTAAAGGCATTCTTTACATAAATCATTATCTAGTAAAATTTCTATAATTATTATTATGACATTTTTAATTATTTTATTTAACAACAAATAGTAATGAATTATTGATATATATTTATTCTTTTTTATTTAAGTTATATTTAAATATTGAATAACAAACACAGCTAATTAAACATTTGAAACTAGGAACTACCATTGTAGACACAATTATATTTGCAGATGATCACGTCGTATGTGCAGAATCAGAAAATCAATTACAAAAAGCCACACTACTGCTCAAGAAAACCATGGATAAATATAATCCCAAGATTTCAACGAAAAATCAAAAACAATGGTCTTTCGGGGAAAATATGCAGTTCGATTGAAAGTAGTTGTGAACGATGAGATTATCGAACAAGTACAGAGTTTTAAATATTTAGGATGTCACATATCTTACAATTGGGAAAATGATATACATGAAACTATTATAAATTTCAAAGTGTAAGTGGGACTATTAAATGAACACTGCAAACAAAAAAAACAAAAGAAATAATGCTAAAATTGTATAAGTTAATGGCAGTTCCATTGTGACATATGGATCAGAGAATTGGGTCATGAATAGATCAGACAGAAGATTACTAGAAACATCAGAGACGAAGTTCCTCAGATACGTTGCAGGATATACTATAAGATACCACATTCGTAGTGAAACAATTAGGCAAGAGCTCAAACGTTTTGATCTAAATGCAAAAATACAAAACTATAAACAAAAATGGCATGAACATATTTTAAGAATGGACTCTTCTTGGCTAACAAAACAAGCACTGTTGTACCAACCTCAAGGCTATAGAGATGTGGGACGTCCTAGAAGATAATGGGAAGATGAATTCTGAGCATGAAGATGATGATGATGATGATGATATTTAAACATTAAAAATAATTTTAAAATACAGAATTATTAACTTTAACTTTCATATTTATTATAATATTAAAAGCCTGCTTTAAATAGTAAATAAAATATTTTAATATATTATTACTATTTATAATTAATATTAAACCGATCGTCAAAAAGAAAATAGATGCAATACATGTGTTTTAAGTGTCTTCAACGGGAACGCGGAAACAAAATACTCGACCTATTCTTGTTTTTTATAACCTCTGCTCGATAAATTGAGAGTTTACGTGGACTAACAACCTAGTCAGTATTTCACATATTACATTTTCCTATCTAGCAGTCGGGAAGAGGTGAATGTGGCCTTCAGTTGGGCGGACGCTATAGCCATCCAACTGAGGGCCACATTCGGCTATTCCTGAGTGTTAGATAGATTGGAAATGTGACCTTTCAAATAACGATTTGAAGTCACTTAGGTTGTTAGTCCACGTAACACCTCAAACATATCACAGTATCATAATTGGATGGCGTTATGCATCAACCAGCTATGCGCAATTATGTAAATATCGAGAAAGATACGTTTGGAGTTTAAGTCAATCTTCACTATTTATTGTAGCACCCAACTAACCATAATCTATACTGCAAGTTAGTTTCCTTCTTTAACAGTTATGCATCAAAAACCTAAGAGAGGAGGTATTTGGTGCTTAGCTGCATGATGCAAAATTTTGAATAGCATTTATGAAGATCTGGTTTCATAGCCGTTTGTTGAAAACATGCAATCTCTGATAGGACTGATGGTGTTTACATTTTCTTTAATAACAATGTCATATTTAAATATTTGGCGCTAAAAGTTCGTGTACACTTACTTTATGAGCCAACGCAACAGATAGCATCAAAATCTCATTTTTCTAAAAATGACGTTTAGTCGATTGATGCATAACTTTGTTCAATTTATTGTCTATCGTCAGTTTTACATTTTAAATTACTGAGCTCATTGTTATAAACTTGATATTGTTGCATTTCAGCTGGATTAGCTCTCCATCAGGCCCCGGGCGCACACAATCTTGCCTTGGCTCCTCACCATCCAGGTTAGTTCAAAGCATATACACACCAATATAATGTATGATTAAAACTATAAAATAGTCACCTTAGGTCCGTCTCCTCAACTTAATTTATTTTAAAACTTTCTAGGCCTTTGGGGACTACTCCCACCATCGGCACAATGCATTAGGTCCGAACTTGTTGAAGCACTGACTTGGTTGTGAATATTTGTATAGAGGATTGTGTGAACTGGGTACGTTCTCATTAGGAATCACGTTGTTGTCGATTTCTCTTAGGATTGCGATTTCCTCCAGTGTATTTATCCTCGTTGGAATGTTTCTCTATGTAATATACACACATAAGAACGTGCAAGCGGAAGTCTGGGGGTTCAAATTCCAGTGGAGTCAGCATTCTTAAAACGGACTTAAAAATTCTGGTGGCACCAAGGTCCTCGCGTTTACTCATACTCTAACGGATATAAGTACCATAAGTTTGTTCTGGAGGTAAAGGCGGCCGGGCCAACAACCCGAACAAAATCTGCTACTGCAAGAACGTAAGGCGTCTAGTGAGAACGCTTAAAAATAATTACAACATTAGATCCTTGTTTAATTTCTAGTAATTATTTGTCTTCATCCAACGATTTCGTTCAAATGAATGATAAAAGATGAATTATTAGTTAATAAAAATCTAACCATAACTAGATTAAATATGAATTTAAATAATTTTTACCAGAAAACGAAAAATAAATTGCCAAAATATTAAAAACTTAATTACTACCGCTGTTCTCGAGGTATCACGCAGCGGGCCCAGGTTCGATTCCAGGTCCGGACTGGCTTCCTGGCTGAGCATTTTTCCGGGTTTTTTCATCACCTGTAAGAAAATGTCGGGTAGCACTGAGGTTCAAAAGATTCCAAAACGTCATCTGGCCATCATTACCACCATCACCACCACCTAACATATATAATCGGGACAGCGTAACTTCGCCTTCCAGGCGTCCCAACCTCAGGAATGGGTTACAATGATGTCATGCCAGATTATAATACCAGAATATCTAAATTAAAACGTGGTGGCATTGAATAAAAATAACATATAGCCTAATTAGAGTACAGAAATATGTAAGTCTCCCCTTAAATTATATATGAATACGATATTAATGTGTCTCTGTCCATTTTGTAGGAGAGCCCGAAGCTCCTGATCCTGCCAATGTCCCAATTATGATGGGTAAGTTCAATTTGTTAAATATAAATGGATCTTACAAGAGGGCTGGATAGAAGGCTTTATCGAACATTCAGCGTAGTCGGTCGGCATGCGGCTGTCTCACTCACTGTGACTACATAAGGTAAAGGTGGTGGGAGGGCGGTTGGAAACAGAGAACCAAAGCAATCTAGCGTCAAGTTTCCGCATAATCTTTCGAGTTTTGGCGAACGCCCACTCTCTGTCCGGTGACGGTCGAATGTCGAGCACCCTGCATGTTTGATAGCGCCTTCTTTGCATCTCCCTCCCTCCCTCTCTCTCTCTCTCTCTCTCTCTCTCTCTCTCTCTTTCTTTCTTTCTTTCTTTCTTTCTCTCTCTCTCCCTCTCTCTCTCTTTCTCTCTCTCTCTCTCCCTCCTCCCTCTCCCCTCTCTCTCTCTCTCTCTCTCTCTCTCTCTCTCTCTCTCTCTCTCTCTCTCTCTCTCTCTCTCTCTCTCTGTCTCTCTCTTTCTCTCTCTTTCAAAATGAATAGAACCAGAACAAGGTTGTAGTCCTCGTTTAGCAAATGCCGAAGGAATGAAAAGGTTTTTCTCGCGAAAATGTTTTTTTTTTTTTTAAATTTTCTAAACATCCTCATCGATCGTCTCTAGTAGATACCTAAAAAGACTTGACAAAAATTCATGTAACATTACTACTAGGGCCAGGATTTTCCTTTACGTTATTTCGGCGTAAATGAACATACAGGTGCCGTTGATATATTTATCTCACTTAACACTTTATTTCTTATATAAATTATCAGTAAACTTTTAACCACAATTTTCACTCACAATTAATCATCTTCAACGTTTATCTCAGTCACAATTATGAATCCGTTCACCACAATTTCATGTAAACTAAACTTATCTCCATCCAACTTTAAACTAGACTCCTATCACTGTCAAATCAAAACTTACTGGTGACTGTCCTCGCCTTAGATAGTATAGGCGAGTAGACGGAACTCTCTAGGCCCAGGGTCGGGACATTTCCACATGGAAATCTTTTCCTAACGGGAAAACAGAGACTCGTAGAGTCGTCTAGACATTTCGATGTCACAAATCCACTCTGACCAAACTCTGTATATAAGAACCAATTATAAAAGTAACCATAAGTTCGTCATCAGCCGCCGTGGACTAGTGGTTATGCTCCTTGTGTATGGTCCCGGGTTCAAACCCAGCCGGGGTCTATGGATTTTTTAGGATGGAAAAATCTAAGGAGCAAGTCCTCCGGGAGGGATTTCAAACTGAAGATTTTCAGGGTCGTCAAAGATCCTTAAGCCTGAATAAAAAAAATCTCTAAGCAAAATTTACCGATCTCAACATCCTAGTAATACTCTAGTTGGCTGCCAGATGTCTCATTGAGTCGGTATATTGACCTCATGACATCTGTGGACAAATAAGGAAACTAAATTAACTTGGTCTAGTAACTCCTAACAAAGGAGAGGCTATCGCTACGCCATTGTATATAGATAAATAGATAGATAGATAGAAGTCTGGGTTCGCCAACCAGAAAAATCGTATCATTACGGGTAGGATTTCACCTGAATCGAAAATTAGAAAATAGCCTATCAACAACATATATATTTCTTTACTTTTTAACAATTAAATTTGGTATGTGCCATTGAAATAAAACGAGGAAGATGTCCAAAAAATCAGAGAAATTCAACCATTAAAAGTTGCTATTTTCCTTTAAGCGTATTATAAAAACTCTCTAGTGCCCGTCATGTTTGTATTATATTGCGACTTAATTAACAAAAGAGACATATATTCTGTAAACTAGCAAAATTGGTCCATAAATTTGACTTACTATTTTTATTTTGTTTACAAAGTTCCTGCGTCGTAACAAAAAAAAAATGTCATAACCCCAGGATTTATGGGTACATAAGTTTGTTATTTGTGACACATATGCTTTTTTTTCAGATATGGTTGAGGACGCGCATTTAATTGAACTGGAGGACGCAGTAGTAATGGGTAAGTTGTATAACCATAATTTCTTTCAGTTCAATAGCTAAGCTGTTTAAGGCATCATGCTTTAGTGCAGATGTACGGGACATATGTTGGAGCGCGGTTGTAGGTGACGTACATTTATTTATCCACTTAAAGATTATTTTAATGCAACAAATATTCATAAAATGATATATACATGCATTTAGCCACGAAATTGAATAATCTTTAATTCATTTTGCTCGTAATTCTGAAAAGATGTGGGACTATTTACTGTCATGGCCACTCTAATACCTCTGCAATTATACAACATGGAAGTCATAACCGTCCCGCGCCGTAGCCGAGCGGTTAAGGTAGGAAGCCTTGGCGCAGAGCTACGGGACTTGCGCTGGTTCGAGTCTCCATGGGGAAGAAATTTTCTCATGGTATTTCGGCCAGTATGGGACCGGTGCCCACCCAGCATCGTGAGGCAATTGGGTAGCTACAATAAGTAGCGGCTCCAGATTGAGGAACCAGCTATAACGGCTGGGGGACTCGACATGCTAACCACATGTCACCCCTACACTGGCTGTTGATCATCTACCTCTGTGATTGACACATGTGGATGTGAAGGGCCAGCAGCCGGCTGGTAAAAGGGCAACGGCTGAAAAGTGGAAAGACCCTCAATCGGAATCGGAAGTCATAACCACACTAATACCTTTGTTTACAGCGGTTATTCAATGAAACACCAAATTGGCCGTTTACAGCGTTTATGTCAGTATTTTACCCCCTCTACTTATTTTTACAGTTTAAGCTATGGTTTATTATAAATTGTGGTTCGCCCTACGTATAGCGTCGGCGCTTTAAGCTCGCCGAGATATTGTACTGGTTTCAGATGGAGCGTATATCGTCCTTCCAAGGATTGTATAGTCAGTTTATGTTGATGATGTACTATTGGGCGATAGCGGGGATATACTAAAGGCCAACACGCACACACTATTGAGTAATACTAAGTAATTGAGACAGGAAGTAAATATCAATAAAAATGAATATATGGTCACATATAGAAATACATTATATAATGGAAATGGACAGCTAATGACAAATGAGGGAAATTTTGAGGAAGTGGCTGAATTAAAATACCTAGGAACAATAATCACAAATAGGAATGAGAATCACAAAGAAATTAAACATAGGCTCAATTCTCAAAATGCGTGCTATTATGCATTACAGATACTCTTGACGTCCAAATACATTCAAAAAACGTAAAAATGTGTATGGATGCAAAACATGGACTCTTACTTTAAGGGAGGAAGGACATTACGAGTAATTGAGAATAAAGTTGTTAGGAAAATTTTTGGACCAAAGAGAGATGAAAGACAGATGAATGGAGAAGACTGAATATAAGTGAACTACATGGTCTTTATAGGAAGCCAGATATAATAAGAACAGTTAAGTCTCGTAGACTGAGATGGGCAGGACATGTGGCACGAATGGGGAATGAAAGACGTGCATCGAAGCTTCTTGTAGGAAAACCAGAGGGATAACTCCCAGTTGGTAGACGAAGAATGAGGTGGGAGAATAACATTAACTATGATTTGAGGGAAGTAAATTATACAGGGAATGATTGGAAAGCATTAGCTAGGGATAGGGATGTATGGGTAGCTTATGTCCGCGAGGCCATGAACGTATGGGTTCTATAGTGCCAGTGAATTAGTTTGTATTAGTTGGAGCGGGGAAAAGGTTATGAGTATTTGAGAACAAAGTTCATCGCTCGCTCACTGGCTCTATCGGACACATAGGTCCATGGTCCCCCGGCATAAACTCTCCATACATCCCTATACTAAGCTAATATTTTCGAATCCTCTCCTGTATAATATACTTCCTCGAATCATGTTAATGTCATTCTCCCACCTTATTCTTGGTCCACCAAGTGGGCGTTTTCACTCTGGTTTTCCTACAAGTAAGTTTCCATGTCCTTTTTTAGTACCCATTCGTGCCACATATCATGCCCGTCGCAGTCTACAAGACTTAATTGTTCCAAGTATATCTGGTTTCCTATAAAAATCCTGAAGACTTCTCCATTCGCCTGTCTGTTTATCTTTCTTTGGTCCAAGAATTTTCCTAAGAACTTTATTCTTAAAACTCGTCGTCATATCTTCTCGCTTAAACTAAGCTTCCATGTTTCGCATCCATATAATATAACTGGAAGAATAACATTTTTATATATCTCTAGTTTAATGTTTTTTGAGAGAAGTTTAGACAAAAAGAGTCCCTTATATGAAAAATGGGAATAAAAACGTATTATAGGAAAACCAGACGCAAAGCTGCCATTAGGTGGGGCAAGAAACAAATGGAAGAATAAAACTAACCACGATTTGAGAAAGGTGAATTATACAGAGGATGATAGGAAAACTTTAGCTCCGGATATGGAGTATGGGGGAAATTACATCCGCGCTGCCATGAACCTCCGGGTTCAATAGTGACCAGTAACTTGGTTATAATACGTAGTGGGTTCAGGTTCGAAAAGCCACTTTAAGGACTTGGAGACTATATGCAATCTCTAACTGCTTGATCATCCACATCTGTGATCGACACATGTAGATGTTGGGGCGGCAAGAGTTCATGTAAGTCTCTCATGCCATGAGGTTTTAGGCCATGCCATCTCCGTAGTCCATAAACTGACGTTCTCATCTTTCAATTGTTCCCGGATTTTTAAAATAAATGTCTTGTTATTGCAAGATGTTGAATAGAGTGAGGCAGTTAGAGAGTCGTTCTTCGCGGAAAGCTTGATTCGTGAATACCGGCCTTATTTTTAAATCCTAGAGAATTCGAGGTTTGAGGCAAACTGTTTATTTACAAGAAATAATAGCACACATTTTATTGACATGCGATCCAAGAATACTTTAATTACTAAGTACTAGCAGAGGGAGTTGAATGCTGGTTTTCAAAGCAGTCACAGTTTGCTGATGATAGGAGAAAGGTCACATGTTTTAATATAGTAAACTAGCTAACTGGGTGGCACTACAAAACCAGCGGCTTCATGGTCTTGTGGTCATATTTCTCCTCATACATTCTTGTCCTGAGCTAATAAATGTGGAAATTTCTTATTAACAAATTCGAAGGAATGAAGCCATTGAGGTAGTTCTCATGAAACAAAATCTTTTAAAAAATACATTACGAAACTCCGTTGAGGTCACTATATTAAAATTTTAAGAACTATAAAATACTATCTGAGACCTCAGTCGTCCTAAATAATCAGCAGTGTAGTTTTGTAGGAGCCCTTTCGAAAACTTGTGTTTCATCTTCTACTTTCAGTTTGGTCAGAAGATGTAACTTAATTTTTCGAAAGGTCTCGTACAAAACTACACTGCTGATTATTTAAGACTATTGAGATCTGAGGTACTATTTCGTATTTCTTAATATCTCATGAAACAACCAAAAAAAATAATTTTTTCTTCGATCTTAACTAGGAGATTCCGAATATGACAATGATATTTATATAATTTTATTATTAATGAGAATTCTCCTCAATACAGAAGTTTGTCTTCAGTCAAACAATATCAAAATATAAAATAGGTTACAATATTTACATGTAAATGCACAAAGTAAGATATTACTTTTCAGAACTTACACTCTTTATGATATTTCGCCATTTGCCTCTATCTTGTAGGCCTACATCATCATCCACTACACCTAATCTTTTCATTGACATATACACATTCTGTATCCATGTAGTAGCAGGTCGTATATATACACATATATAAAATATTTACACTGGACGTCTGAGTGGTGAAATTGGTATCGCACTAACATATAGAGTCAGAAGTATCGTGTTCAAATCTCGGTTCAGGAGTTAATTGTTATGCCATATTGGTCTTCATTGGTATATATCAAAATGTATTTATAACATCCAAATAATAAAGCTTTACTTGTAAATTAAAAAGTTCTCATTAATAGTACTTTCTTGTTGTAGACGCCACAAGATGACACTGCGAGATTTATCCCGCTGCGTCTTATGTTAGAAAATATAAGCAAACAAAAATTAATATTTTCACTGGGAACCTCTTTCCAGTTGTTGAGAAATAGATGTGCATCTTCTGCATGCTCCCAGTAAATCACACATTCAAAATGTCATCCATACACATTACATTAAAAACCGACATTACTTATAAGACAATTTAATATATAAATAAATATGTATATTTAAATAAATGTAAAGTAGGCTATAAGAGATACTATTAAATTGTCAGCATCAGAAAGCATTGGTTGTTTAAAAAAGAGGCAAAACAAGAAATGGTTTGATGAGGAATGTGCCGACATTGTAAAGAAAAGAAAGCTAGCAAAAATGAAATGGTTACACGAGCCAAATGAGGTAAATTTAGAGCAATTGGGTAGTGGTAGACGGGAAACTACCAAGTTACTAAAGAGTAAAAAGAGGGAATATTTGAGAGAGAAGATTAATGATCTTGAAATGAATGCAAAAAATAGGAACATTAGAGAATTATATCAGGGAATTAGTATAGAGAAGAAAGGATTTCAGGCTAGAAACAAACATAATTCGGAATGAAAATGGGGATATGATTGCAGATTCCAAGAGTATATTAAATAGATGGAAAAGTTATTTTAATCAGCTATTAAATGTACATACAGAACAGGACATTGAGGAGAATAACTTACAGACAGCAGAAATGCTAGTCGCAGAGCCAAGTGCATTAGAGGTTGAAATGGCAATTGAAAAATTGAAGATGTATAAAGCATCAGGTTCAGATGAGATCCCAGCAGAACTGCTAAAATCAGGGGGAGAAAAATTGATGGACAAGATACGCTGGTTGCTTAGTATGATTTGGGAAAAAGAAGCTCTTCCAGATGAATGGAAGGAATCAATTATCGTACCAATTTATAAGAAAGGAGATAAAACTGATTGCAACAACTATAGGGGCATCTCATTACTTTCAACTTCGTACAAAATTCTAACAAATATATTAGTAAGCAGACTTACTCCCTATATTGATGACATTCTAGGAGATCATCAATGTGCATTTAGAAGAAACAGGTCTACAACAGATCAGATTTTTAGTATAAGACAGATTTTAGAAAAGAATGGGAATATAATGGTACTGTACATCAACTATATGTAGACTTCAAAAAAGCATATGATTCAATTAAGAGGGAGAAGTTAAGTATATAGTATCCTGCTGGAGTTTGGAATTCCTAAAAAGTTAGTTAGACTTATACGAATGTGTCTAAATGGTTCAACGAGTAGGGTGCGTGTAGGCAAACAGTTTTCAGACACTTTTGAAATCCAGAATGGGTTATAAAGCAAGGAGATGCACTATCTCCTCTACTATTTAATTTTGTACTAGAGCATGCCATTAAATCTTTAGAGAATGAGGAAGGCTTACAACTCAATGGTATTAATAAGTTGTTAGTTTATGCTGATGATGTAGTACTACTGGCCGATAGCGGGGAGATACTAAAGGCCAACACGCACACACTATTGAGTAACACTAAGAAATTAGGACTGGAAGTAAATATCAGTAAAACTAAATATATGATCACACGTAGAAATACATTATATAATGGAAATGGACAGCTAATGACAAATGAGGGAAATTTTGAGGAATTGGCTGAATTCAAATACCTAGGAACAATAATCACAAATAGGAATGAGATGCACAAAGAAATTAAACATAGGCTCAATTCTGGAAATGCATGCTATTATGCATTGCAGAGACTTTTGATGTCCCAACTCCTTTCAAAAAACGTTAAGCTGAAAATATATAAAACTATTGTTCTACCAGTTATACTATATGGGTGCGAAACATGGACTCTTACTTTAAGGGAGGAAAGGAGATTACGAGTATTTGAGAATAAAGTTCTTAGGAAAATTTTTGGACCAAAGAGAGATGAACAGACAGGTGAATGGAGAAGACTACATAACAATGAACTACATGGTCTTTATAGGAAGCCAGATATAATAAGAACAGTTAAGTCCCCGTAGACTGCGATGGGCAGGACATGTTGCGCGTATGGGGAATGAAAGACGTGCATGGAAACTTCTTGTAGGAAGCCAGAAGGAAAACGCCCAGTTGGTAGACCAAAAATGAGGTGGGAGAACAACATTAACTATGATTTGAGGGAAGTAGATTATACAGGGAATGATTGGAAAGCATTAGCTCAGGATAGGGATGTATGGAGAGCTTATGTCCGTGCGGCCATGAACCTACGGGTTCGATAGTGCCAGTGAGTAAGTAAGTAAGTAAGTAAATAAATGTAAAGACTGCTTAAGACTTCAGTCTTAGATGCAGCACATTAGACAACAACAACATATATTTATTCTTTGGTCATGGTAATTTATCGGTGTTACCAGATAGGATCGGTGAAGATCTGTACACATTTTTTTAAGAAAATCCTTTAAAAAACCTTGAGAACAACCTCAATATGTTCATTCCACCGAAATTCGCTAAAAATATTTACCGAGGAACCTTTTAATCTACATGTAATTAAGACTATTGAACAATATCTAAAGTGACGGAAATAGTAATATTAATGTCCCTATACAAAGTACAGTTTTGAGAAAACATTACAATTACATGTAACAAACAAATTGTTACAGAGTAATGTCAATTTCTTAACGTAAGTTTTAATAAATGTACTTTATTATAAACACAGTCTAACACGGAGATAAATAGGAAATGTTGGGAGACAGAGACTGCAGACGCGGCAGTTGTGCGCACATTTCCTATAGCTCATCGACTATGAAATATGCCGCTCACTATAGTGGAATTTTGTGTTATTTTTCTCAACTCACAATTCATAAAATTTGATGCTTCAGTAATGACTCTGGTTGTTTTTTTTATTTTCCAGACGTCGCACCTAATGAAGATCATAATTTAGAGCAAGCTGCTCAGCAGGTGATCGATGCTCTACACAACCTTAATCTCGTCCTAGAGATAGCCCAGGCCGGTTTATGGCCACCGGGCAATCAGTAGCAGGTAATTATTATTATTATTATTATTATTATTATTATTATTATTATTATTATTATTATTATTATTATTAATTTTGTGAATCCAGAAGCAAACATCAAAATTCCACCTTAACCCTTAAATGCATGATTTTCTTTTGTTCAGAAATTGTTTCTGAGCCCTATGGAAGGAATGTTCAAAGGGAAAAATAATGAAACAATTTTCAGATCACTAATTCATGTGAAAAATTATAATTTTTTTAATGTTGCATATCTGCAACAACACGTGTAAAGTCACACTTTCTAGAATACATGTAACACCCTGAAATTAACGAAATATGTATTGATTCTGCATATCTTAACATTGAATGTTATGGGAAATTAGAAATGAAATAAGTTGAATGTGTGATAAAATAAACATTTGGACTTATTGGAAGTTTTTATTTAGCCTCACATGAAACTTTCTATAACAAATTTTATCTTTGTTAAAATACAGAAACATATCACATTTTGTACAATAAACAAGTGGGAATCCACTGCATCCGGGAAATTTGCATCGATTTCGTTTCATATTCCAATTTGGCCAGTGGTCAGTCGAATCTCTACGCAGATCTTTTGGTGGAACAACAGCCCTTGGACATTTCTTTTTTCTTGCTTCAAGTTCTGCTCTATTTCACTGCTAGGTCTCCCACTTTTCTGACTGTTATTTGCATACTGCAGAAATACTGTGCTGCTTCAATCCTGAAATGTTTCTGATTTAGGAGTTTGGCATTACGATTACTTGCCAAATTAATTTCCTTATACAGTATTCTGGCATTTATCATCGACAGATCAGGCAAATGGTAAAAGAGCCTGAAATACTACTTTTTCGATTTCAATCTAATATTATGACGACACAAATGAGTGTCTAACAAATTCACCCCCCCCCCTTCATATGCTTGATGTACAACTTCTGGACAGTCAACTTCTTTGTGTGACTTTGTGCTTCGTTCATAACGTTTTACTTTTTTTTTCTGGCAACTTCCCTGAAAATTTTGAAATAAAAATCACACATTTGTTATCTTTCCAAATTATGATATATTGACACCATCCACATTTTCAACACTTTCTTCTATATACCCTCTCGGTAATTTACTGAGTTCCTTCTCGGTTGGGAGTTTACAATCAGGAATTCTATTTCTGCGTGTTGTACCCAATGACTGTATGCCCTGTTGCTGAAAATACACTCGACGATGAACTTAAGTATAATAGTTGTCAAAGTAAACCTTGTGATTTGCACATTTTTGGAATATTTCTTGCAAGTCTAACTACCACATTTGAACTTTCTCCTACATCTGGCTCTGTCGGCAGGGTCATGCTCTTGCCCAGTATATATTTCAAATGTGTGTGCAAATGCAGATGTAGAACATGCAACGAAAAGTTTTTAGCCCCAATTTGTGTGGTTTGTTGTGTATATATTGTCTCAGATGACGTCTTACCTTAGTGACTCTTGTCCCAAATGGGAGTCAATGACCAATCACATTTTAATGTATTTTGTTTTACAATCAATCACAGTCGTGTTTCACCTCGATAATTATCGAATTTTGATTACCAAAATAAAGAAAGCATTTCCTTTTTAATATTCTGAACAGGTCAAAGCATTATTTTCCAGTGACTGACTCTCTAATAAATACGTTGAATATAGCAAATGATGAACAGATTCTTTCGACCTATACATTTCATAATTGTGTGTTTAATAATTGTGTTTTTAAATAATGATATTACTGAGTTGTTTCCGAAAAAAATTAATTAATAACTTATAATGTTGTTTATAATATACAGTTTGATGTGTTTATTTTTTTATCCACTAGGGTGCGTTCTTACAATATGCGAGGCTCAAGTTTAGAATGATTTACCCTTGATTTTTTAGTTTATTATTGTCAATTATAACTCTTCTTCTGAATTTAGTAATATTTCAAAATATTTAAAACAATGTTTGTAACTTAATTTTAGAATTTTAAGTATTTACTCAAATACACATATTGTAATGGTGCCTTGATTTTTTCTCCAGAGAGTATATTATATAGTTGGAACCATTGGGTTATCGATGGTTGCGAAAAATAGGGCGTTTCATGGGATCCACCCTAGGTTAGAGTAATTTAATTAGATTAAGTGTGAGTTAGTTAGTTAGCTTTTGGGTTCGTTACATTTTAAATGTGTCTAAATACAAAAAACAAAAGAAAAAAGACAATAATCCAAACAACGATAATAATCGATATGTGGTTTCGATGGTGGACTATCCCTGGCTCTATACACTCTGGCGCATTCGCGCTTTTGTTCTACAGGACTTCGAAAATATATCAGGTAAATTAAAGTGGAGAATCCCTATTAAGATCCTATTTAAATATTTATTTCGTTCTGTTTACACCTATAGTGTAAAAATAATTGGTCTTAATTACTGAAATAATCGCAAAGGAGATAGAAGTAATAGTATTCTTTTCTCTCTCAAAAAAATAAAAAAGCTTCATTGGGGTGCAACATACGACCTCATAAATATCAGTCCAGAATTTTACCAGCATGTACAAAAATTTCATGGAGAACTCTTCAATTATAATGGTAGATATGAAAATACAGTTAGTGCAGAAAGTATGGGTATACTTAAAAATAACACAGACAGAAATAAATAATTGAATTATTTCTTCACTACATACAAAACAAAAATATACACCTTTAAATTGAACTCCGTGAAGTTAAAATGCATTCAATTTCCTCTGTTTTAATATGAAAATTAACGAGTAAAAAAATAATGTGTACATTAACAACAAATTAATCAAAAAAAAGTATCGGCACAGTCTCATATTATGACTGGTTTGAGAATTTACTTTTTGAGTTCAATACTTGCTCGGGAGCTCCTTCGATTCGAAGATGGCTTGAGGACGACGTAGCATCGACCCGACTAAATTTTAAGTTATTAAAGAATGTATATTTCTCCATTCTTCTTTGAAAGCGTTTCTCAGGTCTTGCTTGTTAGAAGCCTGCCTAGAACGAATTCCCCTTTTCAGATGTGCCCATAAATTCTCAATGGGGTTTATGTCCGGAGATTAGGGAAGCGTTTCCATGTACTTTGGTGTGTTATATAGAATCCATAAACGCATGTTGAAACAGATGTGTTTGGGATCATTATCTTGCATAAATACAATGCAAGGTCCCGACTTTCCAACTCCAGACATATTCGTGTATTCCCATACTAATAAAGAACCCCCACTGTTTCACAGTGGGTTGGACATTTTGCTATTGTAGCTCTGTATTTTAATTCCTCCAGACGTTTCTTCTTCCATCTGAACAGGAAATGTTGATTTTAGGCAAGTCCGTATAAATTACTTTTTTTTACAAAATTATTTGGTGCTGTTTGTGTGTGTTTTAGCTAAGTATTTTTTTTTTCCTTTTTTTCTTCACTTACTAAGCATTTTCTATGGGCTGTTTTCCCATAAAGTTCGTTAGCCCATAAACTGTTACGAACATTGCTAGCAGAAATACAAGTATTAAAGTCTTCTTCTTCTACTACAAAGTTTAGGCTATGCAGCCTGTTCCGGCGAAGTTAAAAGTGGAGTCCATCTTCTACGTGGTCGGCCAACATCACTTGTTCCTCTGGGATTATACAGGAAGGTTCTTTTTAGTATTCTTTCGTTGTTCATTCTCATCAAGTGTTCTGTCCATTTCTTATTATTTTCGCTGATTTCATCTTCAATTTTATATATATTTAATTCTTCTCGTATAGTTTCATTCCTTTTACTTATCTATCCGTTCTGTGCATCCTTTCACATTACGTAAAAACAGCATTTCCGCAGTCTGTATCCTGCTTTTATCCCTTGATTTCAATATCCAATTTTCACTTCCATGCAACAACAAAGGAACAGCCATTGTTTTATATAATTTAAGTTTCGTACCTTTCCTTGTTTTCCGACCTAAGTTTCTTTTTATGGTTCCACAAATAGCCTGAAATTTATTTACTTTATTTTCTATATCTTTATTTTCTCTATAAGTTATATCACATCCTAAATATTGGAAATGTGATACTTGTTCTATTATGTTGTTATTCAGTACAATTTTTGATCTAATTCCATATTTACCAATAAATGCCATTACTTTTGACTTATTTATTGATATTTTACAATTATATCTATTGGCTATTAATTTAAATTTATATGCTAACATTTGTAGCTCATGTTCAGATTGTACTAAAAGTACAACATCGTCAGCGAATAATAAAGCATTTATTTTATCTTTATTATCAATTAAAAATATTAAAGTCATTTTTGATACTAGCTGCTAATTTAGGGGCACTACTTTCAGGTTTTTGCTTTACTTTCCTCATTAATGCTTTTATAACATTAACATAGTTTTCTAGGATGTCCTGATCTGTGGCTATTTCGAAAGATTTTCGTTCGCCAACTCTATCAATTATATGCTGAATGTTAGGTCTTGGCCTTCCAATTATTTCACTAATTGCATTTAGCGATTTACACTGATTATGCAAACCAATAATTAATTCCCTTTCCTCTACTGTAGTATTTCTACCTTTGCGCCCCATCCCAGCTTAATCTGCAGCCAGAAAGCACACAACTACCGGCAAAGTACTCAAGGTTAGTGAATAACAACACTACCAAACCCACTCCCACTCTACTTCATGTGAATATTCTGTTGACCAAAACTTAATACTGTATCAATACTTTTTGTTGTTCATGTACAAATCATGTTTTTACTCGTTAATTGCCATGTTAAAATTGAGGAAACTGTGTGTATTTAACTTCATAGAGTTCAATTTAAAGGTGTATATTTTTGTTCTTGTATGTATTGAAGAAATAATGGAATTATTTATTTCTGTCTGTGTTACCTTTAAGAGTACGAATATTTTCTGCACTAACTATATATATTAGGCCTCGAGGCCTAACATGTAACATTACTGTCTCCGAGCATTAGCGAAAATACTTCATTCAACATTTGCTTTTTTAACACAGCTGACACTCTAATTGTTGGAAGCTATACATATATAAATCACGAATCGATCCCAAAATGTTACAGTTGACATAAACGACTTAATCGCCAGAGGCATGTAAAATAGCGGATATCATAAATACCCACCCATTAACTTGCTGGGATTAATGTTCAAATTAGAACGTTCTTCGTTTTTTCTGTTCGTGTTTGAATGCTTGTATCGTGATTGATAAAATTGTAGTGTTTTTTTTTTAATTTTCAATTTTCAGCGAGCCCCAAACAGATAGAAATTGTTTCGCAATCGGTTAATTTGCTGACCTTTTTTTGCTTTTCTTCATGTTTACTTTTCAACCCAACATTTTTTATCTCACTTTCGAAACATCCTGTATCCTATATTTTTATGACGCGACGAACCAGATTCGTGCGTTCAGATATGAATTACGACGCTAGTGACCTGAACTATAAAATAGCATCGTTAAATAAAATAACATAAAATACACGAATGTTTCAATGCAAATGATTATCCTTTCTAAAATAATAATTATTAGAAGGTCGTGTATTTAAGAACTATTTTATCATATTTTTTGTTGTCTTCAAATGATATTCTGTTTATCATAGGCTATCTTATGTACAGTGTAGAAATTTGAACGCACACCGCCAGAATATTTTTCTTAGAACAATTGTCTGTTTTCATTAAATTTAGTACTTTAATGTAATTTACACATGAAACAACTTCCATAGTAAAACGTTGTTACTCATCGTTTGAAAAATGTAGACATATCTTAAAAACGTTCGAAGATAATGTTAAATCATTTCACTTCTTGGATGTGTTCGGTGTTCAATAATTGCCATATTGTGTGTGACGTAATGGTCGAAGAGTTAAAGGAGATCACGTGATATAGTAATGTATGACCTCACCAACATACTCTTAGGAACGAAGGTTATACAGACAGAATCACGTAACTTGCAAGTTTAAAAGTTCGGTGCATTAGTTAAGGTGTTTGCTCATAAGTATTGGACATGGAATCAAAACTATTAAACACGAAATAAATTGTATTTATGTTCTAAAAGTTTAAGATATGTGATCAAACAGTCATGTCCTGTAACTCACTACAGTATTTAATATCGTGAAACGCTTAATTGATTTGGACTTTCAGCTGAATTCTGGTGGCAAACTGAGTTTTATACACCATACTTTTTACGTGTCTCCATTATCTATATATAATGACATAGTCCTTAGCCTCTCCTTTGTTAGGAGTTACTAGACCAAGTTAATTTACTTACATTATTTGCCCATAGATACCACGAATGGCATGCGGCCAACAACCAACTCAATGAGACATCTAGCGGGCAAGTAAGGTCTTACTAGGATGTTTAGATCGGTAATTTTGCTTAGCGGTCTGTTTATTCAGGCTTATGGATCTTTTATGAGCCTGAAAATCCTCAAACACAGGACTCACGGTTTATAGTCCCTCTCGGAGGACTTGCTTCTTATATTTTTCCATCCTAAAACGATCCATCGATCCAGGCCGGGTTGAACCCTCAATCCTTGGGATCATAGCAAGGAGCATAACCACTAGTCCATCGCGGCCGACATTTAAGAAACAAAATATAATTTGGTTACGTAACCAATATGCAGAACTCGTAAACAACGAGTTTTGAAATATATGTTCCTTTAAAAAATCCACTCGGTAGCCTATTATGAACTATTCTTCCTAAAAGTTTGTCGTTTTAGGTCCTGTAACATGCTGAATAAATCTAATAAATTGCTTGGAATTTCCAATACAAATTTTAATACATATCACTAATGGTTAATTATTTTGTTTTAGGAGCTGCTAGCTATGAATTTTCCATATTTAATCAACGCCGGATAATTTTTTGGAAGCATTGTTATTTATGATAAATTACTTGGCAATATGATCTGTTTTTCTTCACGCCTACTTTCAAAGCTTTCGACGTGCCTTACAAAGCTAAATCTCAAGTTATATTTAACTCTTATAGGAAGTTTGACTATGACACGATGATGACCTTTCCAACCATTGAAGAACATACTTCAGACGTTTAATGCAGCAATACCGAAACTGCTCAAAAATAATTACCTAAGATTCTTGCAAGATTTTCATTCCAAAGATAACGTTCTCCAAGACGTCATAGGTGCTATTGTATCATTGAAATCTTATAGCTATGAATAGGGTAAGTGCACCCTTTTTTGACTGAAGATTTCATAAAGCTCACTTATATTCTTGCAAGAATGACGACTTTAGTTACTGGATTTGACTATGCACTTAAACTGATTTGACAAAATAACCAGACGGATGGTGTACATGTAATTTTTTTCAAGCACATTATTCCTACAGTACAATACAGTGTAAAATAAGCAATTAATAAAGTTTTTCCTACCTCTAAACAGTAACAAAATATCACTTGTAATTGTTTTTGAACCTGTGTAACCAAAATTATTTATTTTGAAAATAAATTAAAATTAATCTAAGTCATCCTTAATAAGTGCCAGACAATGTTAAGCAAGCCTTATATACTACGTTTTTCTATACTAATCTGTGCTTTCAACACTTTTAAATTTCATATTAAAGCATCGTTGAGGTTATGTGATAAGATGTTAAATATAAAATTCGTACCTGGTAAATCAGTCGTTCTCAACAAATTGTTAATAATTTAGTTGAGGAAGACTGACTTACCAGGTACCAATTTTATATTTAACGTCTTATAACCTATGATTGTATTAAATTGCATATATAAAATAACTGATAATCGAGAAGGGAGAGGAATGTATAAGTTGAAACAATGTTTTTGAAGCTAAGAAGTTAAATTTTCATACAAGGAAATATGAATATTCACGTGACCTCAAACCTCATATTTTTCTTACATTTATTTGAATTATTATTATTGTCATTGATGTTATTATATTTGTTTTTCTATTGATTCTGTATACGTTAGAGGTAAAACAGGATAGGGATACGTTCCCCTTCTTTTGTGCGAAATTCTGAAAGCAAGATAAGCCTAGCGACATTTGTACAAAGATTTAATGACCAAAATAAACGTATTAATTAACTTGTGTCCCGCGCTGTAGCCGAGCGGTTAAGGTAGGAAGCCTTGGCGCAGAGCTACGGGACTTGCGCTGGTTCGAATCTCCATGGGGAAGAAATTTTCTCATGGTATTTCGGCCAGTATGGGACCGGTGCCCACCCAGCATCGTGAGGCAATTGGGTAGCTACAATAAGTAGCGGCTCCAGGTTGAGGAACCAGCTATAACGGCTGGGGGACTCGACATGCTAACCACATGTCACCCCTACACTGGCTGTTGATCATCTACCTCTGTGATTGACACATGTGGATGTGAAGGGCCAGCAGCCGGCTGGTAAAAGGGCAACCGCTGAAAAGTGGAAAAACCCTCAATCGGAATTAACTTGTTTGAGTTATCAAGACAAACAATTCTAAGTGTAGACCTGATAAATATTGCGGAAATACATATTTATTCAAAGAAAAAAGACGTGTTTCGATTCCAATGGTAAGGTGAACATTTGGTGGAATAATTTGTGTTTGAACTGACTCTGGGTCACGTTCTATCTCCTATAAAACGAGTAACACGAATTTTTCTGGAGGTAAAGATGGTCAGAGTGAAGGTCTGGCCATCCGTCTTGTTTTCGTACCATTGGCTAAGAATCGTAGATCCTTGCATAATCATTTTTCTGGTCCTTTATTATCTTTAGGCCGGATACCTTTATCCAACTATAATAAATATAGGCCATTTTGTCAATATTTTGTGTTGACTTACTTGAGGTATTTTTCAAAAGCTAACAAAGGTATAAGCTATTTATTGTAAAAATTAACATTCTATTTAAATGTTTAGTAATAACCTATCTGATAGAGCGAAACATGTGTGGTAGAACTTTGAACTGCATTTCTAATTCCGTGCCATATATTATGAACAAATGATAAACTCACACTAATTAGCAGGAGAAAGATATATAGACTTATTTTCTCATATTAAAGCTAATGCCTCAATTATGTAACCAGATTTATAATTGGCGTCCAATTTAAATAGTCAGTTATTGGAACAAATGCTTGCTTCAGTGCCACACAATGTGAGGCAAGCCGTAATTAAATGTATGTTATCTATAAAGATTTTATACTTTTAAATATTATGTAATGTTATAAACCGATGAACTTGTTCGACAAACATTAGCTCTCTAAAACTGTTTATATAAATGTAAAACACAATAATAGTTTAAAACTGCATGTACTGTAGGGATTCAGA